>JACXGI010001638.1:44667-88587 GCA_016801175.1 Esox masquinongy
GGTGGCTGATATGTGCTGTGGTACTGGTGGCTGATATGTGCTGTGGCTGAGTTGTTGACAACCTTTGGGTTTTTGCAGTTAGCAGGAAGCAAGAGGGTGTATCGAAACATACCAAAAAAATACAGGCGGTTCATAAAATAAAATGATCTGACATTCTTTATCTATAATATGAAAGCTGATCCACTGCCAATGTTTGTTAAATTAAATGGAGACACTTACATCTCTAAGATCAAATCTACTTGAAAGGAGACATCATACTGTCCCCTTTCAAGCACATTTCCATGTGACAAGAAAAGTTAGCCTTGTTCATTTGTTTTACTGTCATTTTCAGCAGGTAAGTTGACTGAGATCACATTGTCATTTACACCACAGAGGTGAGTATTTAGTGTTGAGAATTTAACTGCCTTGCTCGAGGGCAGGATGACAGATGTGATTACCTGGCCAGCTCGGGTCTGTCCTGGTTTAGACATGCTAACCGCTAGGCTACCTGCTGCCTTTTCATAGTTCCTGAATCCCTGTCTGTCGCACCAACGACAACGCATTTTGTGTTGCTAATGGTAATGCTAACCCTGGCAACTGTCTCTCTCGGCAGGTCAATGTTCGCGTCACCACCATGGACGCTGAGCTGGAGTTTGCCGTTCAGCCGAGCACAACAGGCAAACAGCTCTTTGACCAGGTGAGTGTTTACAATACACTGTCATATTTATAGCTATACGTCGGGCCTTGCTATCAGTGGTAACTAAACCAGTAAATATTGCTGGCAGCGGCTGAATGTAGGCTGAAGCTTTGAGCCCACAGCGCCACTGTCAATACATATTGGACACATGGCCATAGGATGAGCCAATTCTGGATTCTTTACCATGTTTTCCTGACGGATGGGAGATGTTGAAATCAAACGGGTTAAGGAATATATAACATCTTTTTGTTCCTCCTCAACAAAGCCATAATGAGTCCAAACAGAACCACACTCTAAATCAGGGTTTTCAAACATGCGTCCCTGTTTGTAATGAGGGGTGTCCAAACCACGTGCAAATGGTTGACCTACAGCCTGACCTACAGACCTGACCTACAGACTTGACCTGTAATCACAGCCTGACCTACAGACCTGACCTGTAATCACAGCCTGACCTACAGACCTGACCTGTAATCACAGCCTCACTTACAGACCTGACCTGTAATCACAGCCTCACCTACAGACCAGTCCTGTAATCACAGCCTCAATTACAGACCTGACCTGTAATCACAGCCTCAATTACAGACCTGACCTGTAATCACAGTCTCACCTACAGACCTGACATGTAATCACAGTCTCACCTACAGACCAGTCTGTAATCACAGCCTCAATTACAGACCTGACCTGTAATCACAGCCTCACTTACAGACCTGACCTGTAATCACAGTCTCAATTACAGACCTGACCTGTAATCACAGCCTCACTTACAGACCTGACCTGTAATCACAGTCTCACCTACAGACCTGACATGTAATCACAGTCTCACCTACAGACCAGTCTGTAATCACAGCCTCACCTACAGACCTGACCTGTAATCACAGCCTGACCTACAGACCTGACCTGTAATCACAGTCTCACCTACAGATCTGACCTGTAATCACAGTCTCACCTACAGACCTGACCTGTAATCACAGCCTCACTTATAGACCAGTCCTGTAATCACAGTCTCACCTACAGATCAGTCCTGTAATCACAGCCTCACTTACAGACCTGACCTGTAATCGCAGTCTCACCTACAGATCAGTCCTGAAATCACAGTCTCACCTACAGATCAGTCCTGTAATCACAGCCTCACTTACAGACCAGTCCTGTACTCACAACCTCACCTACAGACCTATCCGGTACAGTCAATGGTATGTTATCTCTGGGAAGTCTTCTTATCAGAACCTCCTTCTACAGAAGCTATATTGTCCATATCTAAGAGCGGCGTTGTTCTAAGAGCTAAGAGGTTACTGAAACTTATTATGTTAGTGTGCATAGAGAGTACAAGATGGTCTTGATCAGATTACAGAACAGTAGACAATATAGATGTCCAATTGACAGTATATGGAAGTGAATCATCCAACCATTGTCCTTCCCAGGGAATCCAGATTGACTGAATGTCTGTTTGAGCCGCTCCCTGACATCAAAGTCAATCGATTTTGAACAGTGTGTTTTTCTGTGCAATGTGTTCAAGTACAGCAAGTTTGTACAATAAGCTTAAAGGGACAATTGGAGAATGCTGGGTGGCAGTTCTTTTGACCAATTGATTTATGTGACATTTTAAAACATGTATTTTTCAGTGAGATCTTTGAATCTGTTCAACTATAAGCCTGATGCTTGTATGATCCTTTAAAATCTCACTAATGACTCCAGAGGAGCTATATACAGCTCCGGAAAAAATGAAGAGACCACTGCAACCTTTTTCTTTCCTTTCCAAAAAAGTTGAAAAGGAAGGTTTTGAGTGAGGAACGGAAGCGTTCAATTTGCAGTGGTCTCTTAATTTTAACCCTTCTGTTCCTCACTGGAAGGCATTGTGGTTTTCAATACACATAGCAAGAATAAGGATCTATGAAATCATAGGCTTTAGCCCATTATTCTGATAGAGAATTTTCAGCAGTAGATAAAACTGTGTATAATATGTATTTAATAGATGTAGGTTTACCATGACTTTTGTCAGATCAAACCAGAGGAAATCATACAACTGCTCAACGAGTAGACTTAAATTTAAGTATATAGTTCTGTTCAGTATCACACTGATCAGTGACTGAAAACCACCTCTCACTTTGAGGAGCACTGTCCTTGACTGGTGGAGCGTGATAGGCCGCCGTCTCCACAGTGTGTCCGTCCGATGAAACGGGCGAGAACGAGACCGGTGTCCTGAAGGAACGGAACGCCACTACGACTGCTAGACTTGAACGATGTCTGACAACCCTCGGCGACCGTTCGACTGGGTTGGGCCAGGCATAGCTGACGTGTGGCATGTTGCTGCTGGAACCTGGTGTTGATTGGCTGTGCTGCGTGTAGAGTGTGTGACGGTCGAATCCCGTGCCACTGAGTCGCCCGGAGAGCAGAGTGAGCTCTATGACTCCAGTGGATGTAGCAGGCCACCATTCCACCATGGGAAGAGGAAAGGCATTCTCTGGGCTTGGCATAGCTACTTCCTGAATAACTTGTTTGTCTGTGTGTGTGTGTGTGTGTGTGTGTGTGTGTGTGTGTGTGTGTGTGTGTGTGGGTATGTATCTAGGGAATTTCACCTTTAGGCTCTCTGCAGAGATATTACCATTAGATTCTGATGTTTCACTCTAGTGTCACTAGGAATTCCTTCAGCTACATTTTGACAGGTGTCTACATGTTATGTGAGGTGTGCCTGACATTGCCGTGCTGCGAACAGTTATTCGCCACTTGAGGTTTGGGGCCAACGAATGGGTTGGTCTTGTGAACTTATCTCATAGCCACCTGTAGACAATTTTAAACTGCAGCTTCCTCCAGCTAGCAACGTGGGTCTCTGAGGACTGATGACCTCGTTTAGAAACCTGGCCTGTGCAAGTGAAGCCGGGAATCCCCCGCATAGAAGGCCTTAGACACAGGCAGAAGTGCGCACGCATAGGAATAACGAAAGACCCCCCCCCCCCCCCCCGACACACACACACACACACACACACACACACACTCTCTACAACTGGCGGTTGGTTCAGTGGAAATGCTTAGTAAAAACCACAGTGAGCTCATCCTTGGGTGTTCCCCTGTGGAAGATCAGCCGGGCTGGTAGGAGAGAGATGGGGAACGGCCCGATGGAGGTCCCCCTCTGTGGTGGACCCCCTGATCCTAGAGGTGCTGCCACATCTCTTTCAAACCACTGGGGATGAGCAGTCCTGATGACGTCCCACTGCTCTGTCACATACAGACAGTAAATACCGGATATTACACTGCCGGACGGGCTGCTTCAGTGGCATTGAGGCATGTGATCACAGCATGTCAGACAGCTGACGAGTCTTTCAGCTTAGCTTGAATGGGTTTTGCTCTCCACCCACAGTGCTTAGGTGCTCTTTTAGATGTATACATATATTGACCATTGGACTCTCTCTGTGTGGTCAGTCTGCCTGTCTGCCTACATACCTACCTATCTGTCTGCCAGTCTGTCTGTCTTTCATGTCTGTCTTCCTCCCTGTCTGCCTGTCGGGCTACATGTCTGTACGATCCCTGTCGACTCCCTCTGCCACTCTGGTACTTCCCCGTAGGTCAGCTGATGCCGTGGGTAGCATGTTATGGAGCGCTGGCATCCCCCCTCTTCCCCTCTTTCTCCGCGGCCTCTAATACACGCGTCTGTCAGAAACTTTCACTTGGATGTCTGACTGGAGCGAGTGCAAGGTGTTGCAGTCACTTCCCTGTTCCACTGAAAGACAAATCAGAGAAGGGAATTCTCAATTGTTTAGATGTGTTTCAGGCTGGTTCTCAATAGTTTCTACACCTTCAATTTATTTATTGTTTTATTCCTGTCTCACTGTTGTTTTATTCCTGTCTCACTGTTGTTTTATGCCCATCTCACTTTTGTTTTATCCCCGTCTCACTGTTGTTTTATTCCCATCTCACTGTTGTTTTATTCCCGTCTCACTGTGGTTTTATTCCCGTCTCACTGTTGTTTTATTCCCGTCTCACTGTGGTTTTATCCCCGTTTTACTGTTGTTTTATTCCCGTCTCACTGTTGTTTTATTCCCGTCTCACTGTTGTTTTATCTCCGTCTCACTGTGGTTTTATCCCCGTCTCACTTGTTTTATCCCCGTTTTACTGTTGTTTTATCCCCGTCTCACTGTTTTGTTTTATCCCTGTCTCACTTGTTTTATCCCCGTCTCACTGTTGTTTTATCCCTGTCTCACTTATTTTATCCCCGTCTCACTTTAGCTTTATCCCTGTCTCACTTGTTTTATCCCTGTCTCACTGTGGTTTTATCCCCGTCTCACTGTGGTTTTATCCCCATCTCACTGTTGTTTTATACCCGTTTTACTGTTGTTTTATCCCTGTCTCACTGTTGTTTTATCCCTGTCTTACAATGAAGTTTAGCAATAAGCAGATTCTTTTGTCCGTAGTTTGGAATAGCATGGAATAGAATGTAAATAAGCATTTTCCTGTTAACGGCTACACTTGTTGCTATCAGCGCATGATGAATAAAATGGGATTTGGGACAAAGCCAATCTTTTAGGCCACCTTCAGCAGGATTCTTGGATCCAGTCTGAAAGCTAGCTGGCCTAGGTCTTTTGTGTTAGGTGAGAACAGCTAACATGTAATCTACCGTTTCATTCACTCAACTGTTTGTCTTCCTCTGTTTGAAACGTTGGCTGAATTAAGTTGTTTTACAGAGTGGCACTCCCAGTTTGTAACTGTTTGGTGCAGAGTACACTCCAAATTAATGTTAATAGTTATTAGTTCAGCCAAGTACTCAGTCTTAAATAATGATTATATTATTTGATAAAAGAGACCATTCCTAGAGGGATATTTTCCTGGTTTTGCAGATAGACAAAGGCTTCTTGTTTTACCCGAACCCCTTTAGCTTATTCCTCCCTCACTGGGAAAAGGAGTCCTTCATTTAAATGCCTCTTCACTAACCCCCTCTCCTCTCCACCCTCCCTGGTTCCTGGTCATGAAAATGCTATGAAAGAGGTTGTTTGTGTCTTGAAAACCATGGGACTTTCTTTCCAGGTGAGATGAAGCAGTCAGGAGCGATCTCTCATTTCAGGCCCGACCACTCAGTGCTCGTTGTTGTGCTAAAATAACATCTGAAGTGAAAAAAAAACGACCTCTGAATCAGCCATTCATCTCCTGTGACCCTGCAGGTTAGCGCCAACCTGTATTAGGCGCTGGCTAAGTAACTGCGGGGAGCATGATTTCATTTTAACCTTGGCCACTGGCATCAGATAGGAACGGGCTTGGCCGGAGTGCCTGCTTTGTGTGTGTGGTGTTAATTCAAACCGCTTCACTCAAACAGCTAAGCTCTCCACCTGATTACACTTTGGGTAATCTGGCAACCGCCCAGACAGAACAGCACTTAGTGACTAGAGGGTTTATTCCATTATTTTCAGTCCATGGGATGACTTGTTCCTGTTAAACCCACCCAGAGGTTTAGTCTTTGTTCCTGTTAAACCCACCCAGAGGTTTAGTCTTTGTTCCTGTTAAACCCACCCAGAGGTTTAGTCTTTGTTCCTGTTAAACCCACCCAGAGGTTTAGTCTTTGTTCCTGTTAAACCCACCCAGAGGTTTACTCTTTGTTCCTGTTAAACCCACCCAGAGGTGTAGTCTTTGTTACTGTTAAGCCCACCCAGAGGTTTAGTCCGATACTGTCACAAGTGTTGGGCCTTATAGAGAATAGAATGTCATATTGCAGTCACATTAGTAAAATTGTTTTAAAAAAACCTGTAAATCCACATTTGCTCGTTGAGGTTGAACAAGTCACTGGGAAAGAGAAGCCATCCTTACAGCGACAAGAGATTTCTCAGATCTACAAAAGACTACTCCTTCTCTCTCTACAGTCATCTCCCCATGTTCCATTGTGCTTTAAACAAGGCCAGTCATAAATTACACATTAGGTCATTATGACTTCTTAGAAGTCCGACAATTGAGGTATCGTGTTCCAGATTAATCCGTCTTGATTGTTGCCTTTGTCCGTAGCGGTTTGGGGGCCTGTCAGACACTGAACGGAGAACATTCAAAGCTCACGGAGGCCCTCCTGAATGACGGTACTCTATGTTTCTGTTAATAGAATGCAGTGCCTTTCGTGCCAGGATCGGGGGTTTGATTCCTGGGATGAAACATTCCTGCTAAACGGCCTATGTTGTTATCATGATCCATAGAAATGAAGGAAAACACTCATGCAAATATATTAGATTAAATATATATACTTATTTACTGTTATTTTTCAACACAGGACACTGGGAATCAGGTAATTCTGTAGAGACAGGTATGTAGAGGGACACAAAAAGAAGGGGCAAAGTAAGTCAGCCAAGGTGTTTGCCACAACGCCATACTTAATGTCACCCTCTAGCTCTAGCAACTTGTACAGTATTTCAACAGAACAACAACTGAATATACTGTATGAGGCACATTTATCTTCTTTCCAGTTTCATTCAGTGTAGCTTTTTTTTGTGAGTCTCTTGTTGAGGAGCTTCTCCAGGTCCCTGATTGGTTTCAGTTGTCTTACCAACTCTGGCAAATTAATCTGGAACCAACTGGATTTAGCAAAATGGCACAAATGGATCCTGGACTAGTTGCAGATGGCAGTATAGCACAAACAGATCAGGAACCAATTGAAGTTGGCAAGATGGGCATAAATGGATCTTGGACCAGTTGCAGATGGCTGTACCACACAAATGGATCTGGAACCAATTTGAGTTGGCAGGATGGCACAAACGGATCTTGGACCTGGCTAGAAGGAGCCAGCCTGTATTTAGGAGCCTGGGAAAGGTGTAATCCTATGAGGGCAGCCCAGATTAATCTTGGTACCTGAGTATGTCATCTTAAGGACCGGCGCTCTGGGTCTCGCCAACAGGAGGCCACAGGACTCAGTGCCTTGGAGATACCTGAGTGCCTTGGAGATACTTGAGTGCCTTGGAGATACCGGATGCTTTGCTGTACATCATGCAGCACTGGCATATCGAAATGTGAAGGAATGATTGTTCCAGGGGTTTCAGTTGATAAGACTCCGCGGGTCCAGTTTGATGACGTCTGAAATGTTAACCATCCAGAATGGGGTTCCTCTGGGCTCTGTCTTTATTGTTGTTTACTCTCTATATTAACAATGTTGGGACTAATGTTTCTTTGGCTACTTTTTAGTTCTGTGCTGACAACACGGTTATTAACTGTCCTGAGGCAACAATGAAAAAGGAATTTGAAGAGCTGTAGTGTGACTTTATTGTCCGGGTTCAGCTGAAATTGTTTTTAAATGCTGATAAGACAATGTGAATAGTTTTTTTTCTAATTCTAAGACTCTCTCATGTCTACTCACCAAGCAGAACAAGCAAATGCGAAAGGGTGTGGGACAGAGAACTGAATATATACTGAATATATGTACTTTAAATAAATCCACTTGCATTTAGGTCTGGAGATTTGCATATTTAACAGCTGTCACCCAAATCCTCTATTTACATCAATGCGTGATCCATCCAATTGTTTAAAGTGCTCACATCATGGGTAAGGGTCATGCCCTGACTCTTTAACCTACAGAAGCTACATCTTCATTTCATCACTCTCTTGTTAGATTGGATTAATTCTACACAGTAGAAGGTTTAGGGTTAGTTTAGCATTGTTGTGTATTCCAGGTTTTATAAATGGCTTCCAAAGTTTGTCAGATAAAACTTAAGTACTATAAAATGTTTCAACCCCTAAAAATTGTCCATTACAGTCCAAATCCATGTCCTGGTTCACAATAAAATATGGCATCTGTGTTTGTGTGTCTTGTAAGAAAGGTTTGTCTCTTCTTACAGTGTATTCCTCACAGAGTTTATTAACACTGCTGCCTCTGTCATTACAGGTGGTGAAAACTATTGGCTTGAGAGAGGTCTGGTACTTCGGCCTACAATATATTGACGGCAAAGGATACCCTACCTGGCTTAAGCTTGACAAAAAGGTAAGGTTAATATAATCAAGATTTAAACCATGGACTGTAAATGTTTGACTTCATTCCTGAGACCAGTCACGTGTATTTTGTCGGACTATGCACACAGTTTGTTCATATCGCATCAGACATTCTTGCACCATTTCCATTGTATGTTTGTTTTTTAAACGGCCGGACTTTCACACATTTTTGTTTTTGATGTCCAACCATCTCACAGTAAACTAAATAAAAGGAATTATTTTTCAATTCAGGATCAAATCCTGCCAACAGACTTATTTAGTGCACTGCTTTTGAGCAGGCCCCGAGGAGTTAATAGGACACTAAGGAATAGGGTGCCATTTTGGATTCAGCTAAACCCAGTCTGCCGAAGTTCCCTTGACCTGTGGTCACTACCCTCCACTTCTACCTGACTGTTGCTCCTAAGCAAACACCCGACCCAGAGTCCACATCGCTTTTCTCCGTGGAGTCGTTGCCCCGAGGCCACTGTGCCCAGAGAGCAGCAGTGTGACTAAAACAAACGTCCTCGTCTGCCTGTTGAATGGAGTTCTGCCTGAGTTGTCGACGCCGCGGAATTTTCCAAATGTTTCAGATGTCTTTGGCATCCATAAGGTTCTGCTAACCCGTCCAACCAACCTTAGGTGTTGTGGGCGGACTTACATGGACCTGTAGTTTCATTTGTTCCAAGTATAGGAGAGCAGGTAGCAAATGAACAGATGTATATAAGAAAATACAAACGGATGAGAAATGAGCACACGCCCGTGATCAAAAAACAAGACAAACCCCAAACAAAATAAAACCACTGGACTGTCATACAAATGTCATTCAGCACATTATGGTAATTTACGTAGAGGCCGATTTGCCCTGACAAAGGCCAGTGTTTTTTGGCTCTACAGTAGCTTCCCTTTCTGCTGGCTGCCCGGGCCGGTTTGACTGCAGTAATCTCTGTGCTGACTCTGCTCTGATGTACAGCAGCCCTATCATCACAATGACTCCCCGGTCTGACAGGAATATTCCAGTCGTTTCGCCTCATCAAGATCATTTTCCTTCCTGTTTTGGAGCCAATGTGGGTAAACAACATTAAAGTTTTATCAGTGTCATGCATTTCACACATCCTGTTTTACAAAAGAATCTGACTCTGTGTTTTTTTTTACGGCGCGCCGTGGATGATTTAACCCCTCGTCCTTTGCAACTCATTAAACTGGTAAACACAGTATATTGCACCCTATTCTCTTCATTGTAGTACTGTAAATAGCAAAATGCGTGCATCCATAGAAATAGTTTAGAACCATTAAACGGTTTTAAAGTAAAACCCTGACCGGGAAACCGGTGACAGAATAGTCTGCCCTGAGTGCCATGTCAATTCCACCCTGAGGAAGTATTCGGAACGAGGAATATGAAAACCCTGTAACACCATACACACCACCCCGACCTCACACACACACTCTCCTGGGGAGGGAAGCCAGTAGCGTCCCTGATACCTGGTCAGATGGACAGGTTTACTGGTGGGACTTTGACTGTTGTGTTCACACAGTGTGTTTGTCATGCGATCTCACAGGTGTTTTCGCCGTCTCCCTGTTTCCTATATAATGTGTATAAAGTGTTGGGCCTTGGGAACTCAACATGAGTGAACTGCATGGACAGTTAGTTGCCTTCTGAAGGACGTTGGCTCGGTAAATGGGGGATGATAAACGCGGGCGATGATAAACAAGTCGTCCCTCCATCCCAGGTTTCATCCCAGGACCTGAAGAAGGAGAACCCACTGCAGTTCAAGTTCCGCGCCAAGTTCTTCCCAGAGGATGTGTCTGAGGAGCTGATTCAAGACGTCACTCAGAAGCTGTTCTTCCTGCAGGTAACACACGCACACACTCATACTGTTCTTTGTAGGGGGTGTAACAGTTTACTCAACGGTGTGTGTTGTGGATTTAGGTCATATTCCTGTTTTGGAACAGCAGGTAAATTAAATGGCAACAGTTGCTATGGTACATTATTGTAAAAAGATGCCAAAACTAACCATGAGACATAAACTAACCATGAGACATAAACTAACCATGAGACATAAACTAATCATGAGTTATATAAACTAATCATGAGATATATAAACTAACCATGAGACAGATAAACTAACCATGAGACAGATAAACTAACCATGAGACATATAAACTAACCATGAGACAGATAAACTAACCATGAGACATAAACTAACCATGAGACATATAAACTAACCATGAGACATATAAACTAACCATGAGACATATAAACTAACCATGAAACATAAACTAACCATGAGACATAAACTAACCATGAGACATAAACTAACCATGAGACAGATAAACTAACCATGAGACATATAAACTAACCATGAGACATATTAACTAACCATGAGACAGATAAACTAACCATGAGACAGATAAACTAACCATGAGACATATTAACTAACCATGAGACATATTAACTAACCATGAGAAATAATGTCTTATGACTCAGACATGGTATAGATCTACAGTAAGCTGAAACTCTGACACTGCTTCCGCAGAGCTTTTGTCACGGGTGTGTTCAGGGATTTTCCGGCATATAAAACTTAAAGGCGGCCGCCTTCCCAAAATCTCGCACTGCCTTTGTGTGTCGGCATGGTAACACATAATTTTGCGCTCATATGCCAAATAGCCTACCAGCGATATACTGCAGCGAGTGTGACCCCGTAAGAGGAAACTTTTTTCATGTTGGCAGTGTCACCAGATGGGTTGGTTTCGCCCCAATTGGGCTATTTTCAATGGGCTTGGGCGAGTCGATTTACAGATAGGTTTGTATAGTAATATAGTGTTTGCGTGGATTTCACGGTTTATTGTCAATGATCTGGCAACCTTTCATACAGGACCTTATTGGTCCTGACGTCACGGAGATGAGTAACGTCGGAAAAACAAGTGTAACCCAGTTTTCTTTTACACCCAAGCATGTCAAAAATATTTAAATAAAACTTAATGATGCCTAAACTACATCCAATCTGCATATCATTTGTTAACGTTTCAGTTGGTGTCTAGTAGTAGATGGCGCCAACCCGTTGCCTTTTATTCCACGACGGGGAAGTGCACACTCTGGGAGAAGGGTGGAGATCAGGGATGTAGCCCATACGTTTATTTGGTTCTGTCTGCTCCGCTGGGCAGCTGTCAAGCTGATGCCGGTGGCAGCTCACTAACTCTGTGTTTGTCTGAAGGTCAGTTTAGTAGAATCAGAGATTTCAATAGTGTTTGCGAGACAGACAAAGATGACTGGTGAAAAGACGATTAGATTAGGGTATATAGGCTACTGTCCCCAACAATATTTTATATGCAATATACAGTGTCAAAACATACAATTAACTAAAGTCACTAAAAATATAAATATTTGAACGTGAAGCATAGACAAGTAGCCTACAGCTGAAGGAAGTCGAGAGAGGAGGATAAATTATGTGGCGTCAAGGCAAGGATGGAGGAAAAAACAACCAACAAGGCTGTAATATATAGGCCTACAGCTCTGATGCATTTGTAATGCAAGTCAGATTAACAAGAACATTGTATAACAATGAAAATAGACAACAATAATATTGACTGTGATTAATTATTAAGCTTGATGAGTGATTTCTTATTTTTTATGTGATTCCTAGATCTTCTAATAAACATAGTTTTGATGCTCAATGGCAAAATCTTTTCGGGTGGCTCAGACATAATGAAGAGGGAATGATATGCTCTGTATGCTAGAAGCATTGTGGAGCCAGTGTGTTTGGGGGGAAAATAGCCAAGCAGAAACTATAGGCTGGATGCACTTAAATCCAATAAAATGTCTACTAGTCCTGGACAGGCAGAGGAGAACAAAAAAACATGTTAAAAAAAAGATCAGATATGTAACATGTTAATATGTAATGAATAGATTTATTGCTTGATTTTTGTTTGCTATTGTATTAGGGAAGACATTGTAGTGTGCAATAGCTACTCAAGTGGCAACAGGGCAGATTTAACACTGTAATAATTTTCTTTTTCTAGTGGCCAGATATTATATAAGGTATATCACAGAGTGTATCCAGATATTATATAAGGTATATCACAGAGTGTATCCAGATATTATATAAGGTATATCACAGAGTGTATCCAGATATTATATAAGGTATATCACAGAGTGTATCCAGATATTATATAAGGTATATCACAGAGTGTATCCAGATATTATATAAGGTATATCACAGAGTGTATCCAGATATTATATAAGGTATGTCACAGAGGGGTGTCTGGTAGAGCGCAGGGTAGCGGGGGTTGGGGTACCACCTTTAAAACATTTTCAGCCAGGAAAAACCCTGGTGTTCATTCTGCCAAACAGTTGCAAAATTGGTTGCAAAAATCAACATAAATGTCCTAATGGAGAAATTCAGCTCCCTCCCAATTTCTTGTGGTTGCATCTGTTCAAAGAAAAGTAATGCAACTAAAATCTCTGGATTGCTGGAATGAATACAGTCCTGATGCGCTTCTGTGTGAGCCTAGCAGAGGGGGTGTGCCTGTAGCACATTAGGCCTGCCTGTCATCTTCCTCTCCTGGGTAAGTTTTTGGGCCTTCACTACCTGGCTCTGAAACCCTGGAGGTATGTCTGTAGTAAGCACAGCACTGCGTGTGTAGGCCAATTCATTAATAACTTTGGCATGTGTTTGCTTATGTGGAGCGAGAAGTCTACTAGCTGTTGGCTAAAATTGGGGAAAGAGAAAACGTCGTAGCGTGGCTTGAATACCTATCTGCAACCATCACCTAACGCACCTGGAACTGTTGCAGGCTAATGTCTTCGGCCTGGTCCGAATTGGATGCTTCTGAATGCAAAGCTGAGACAGTTTTGGTGTGCGGTTTCACGTTGACGTGAATGTGGTGTGAGGTTTTGGGAGCTGTGCTCTCACTGACTAGTGTTGACGTAGAACTCTTGTGTTTTACCCCCATCTCTGTCCTTCACCAACGCTGTGGTAATCTACAGCGAAGCCAAAATGTTCCCAAACCGAAACGGGGCAAATGACGATGGACAGCCTACAGCTGTTGTTTTCCACCTTATTTTTATCCAAGAGAAATAAACCATCCAGTTCAGACATGCCTGCTGTTCTGTTTTCTAAATATATAATGTGAGTTCTCAAGTTCTCAGTGCTAACGGACCATAGTACCCCTTACTGACTGTATTCACAAGGCTTCATCGCTGACACGGTCAGTAAATGCTCGTGTGTGTGTGTGTGCGTGCGTGCGTGCGTGCGCGTGTTCAGGTGAAGGAGGGCATCCTGAGCGATGACATCTACTGTCCCCCAGAGACGGCCGTGCTGCTGGCCTCCTACTCGGTCCAGGCCAAATTCGGAGACTTCACACGGGACATCCACCGGCCCGGATATCTCACCTCGGACCGCCTGCTGCCCCAGCGGTGAGCGACCGTCCACTCCCACTTCAACACACACCCTGATCCAGGGCCCTACGCAGGAGATAGGGTGTCATTTAGGAGGCATCTTAGTGCCCTATTTTCCACAGCCACAGTGGCGTGAAGCATGCTACTGTGCCGGTTGTGTGTTCTGAGGTGCATGCTGGGAAGTTGGGACGTTGTCAGGAGTGTTGTCGATGCCTGTCCAGAGTGGAGCCATCACAGACAGGAACGCTGTCAGGTCTTCCCTGTTGTCAGTCAATCATAACATGCCTATCTTCCTGTTATTAATGTACCATAACATGACAAACTCCCTGTTATCGAGGTATCATAACATGACTATTTCCCTGTTATCGAGGTATCATAACATGACTATTTCCCTGTTATCAAGGTATCATAACATGACTATTTCCCTGTTATCGAGGTATCATAACATGACTATTTCCCTGTTATCGAGGTATCAAAACATGACTACTTCCCTGCTATCAATGTATCACAACATGACTATTTACAAATGAATTCATCACAATATGACTATCTACCGGTTAGTTATCGATCATGACACGATGTCCGATCATAATTTGACTAGCCACCTGTTATCAGTTGAACATGACAGGACTTTTCTCCTCCTCAACCTCCTTTAGTGTTCTGGAGCAGCACAAGTTGTCCAGAGAGCAGTGGGAGGAGAGGATCCAGGTGTGGCACGAGGAACACCGGGGAATGCTGAAGTGAGTGCCGGCCTCTCCGTCGGTCCTTACCACCATGTTAAATCAAGTAAAACGCACAGCAGCGGACTTCCGAGGCTGTATGTGGGCGTCCCTGCCTTGAGGAAACGGGGCGTTTGCATGAGATTGTCGTAGCTCAGATAGCAGTCATGATGGTTTGGTTTTATATGGATGAAGATGCCCCTTGCAGTCCATCAGGGCAAATCCTGCATCCGTCTCAACCCTGAACCTGTGTGTTCCACTCTCCACGTCTGGCTCCGCAGGGAAGACGCCATGTTGGAGTACCTGAAGATTGCCCAGGACCTGGAGATGTACGGGGTCAACTACTTTGACATCAAGAACAAGAAGGGAACCGAGTTGTGGCTGGGGGTGGACGCTCTGGGACTCAACATCTACGAGAAGGAAGACAAGTAAGAAACAACCTCTGGCTGGTCATATTCAGGCCCAGACGCAGCTAAACAATTTGCTATTAATGATAAAATGAAACGATTGTTATTGGACCGATTGTTATGTCCATCCACAATGAAACGATTGTTATGTCCATCCACAACACCACATAGTTCTGTGTTGATTCAAAACATTTTGTCTGTACCAGACAACAGAGAATCTGTTCCCTCATGTAACAGACTTATAAAGGTGTTCTCGGAATGACATTTATAAATAAATGCTTCTCGGAATGACATTTGGGTTTGGGTTTGCACTTCCGGGACTATTGTATTGCTTCCATCAAGCCAGGCAAGCTCAAGCAAAACGCGGTTAAAATATTTCAAACCAACTACTGTTATCTAAACTATCCACTATTCAGGTTTCGCTGGTCAACAACACTGATTTGTTTCCCAGTTTAATCGACAGTTCTGTTTCAGATATTGATGCCTAATTCCAGTGGATTTAACTACAAGAGCCGTCCAGGTTTCTAGTAAGGTTTTCAGTTACTCTGTAACATTAGAGATAACTCTCGACAGACAATACATCAGGAATCTAGTTACCACAGCTCTCCATCCTCTCATCGGTGTCTTGCCTTTGGTGAGCTTTAAAACTGTGTCATCTTGCCAGAGGTCGCTCGTTGAATCAAAATAAAGATATTTTACGAGGCCGCTCACGAGACACAAGCCCCAAATGTTTGATCAGGCATTTACTACTCCTGGTGAGTAAAGAACACTGTAGCTGAAGTAGATTATGACGTCTTCTAGTTATCCCCTGGTTGCCTATGAAGTCAATGGCCTTGTAGTCATTGACATGCTGGCAGCACCGCAGACTGTGACATCGCTGGGTTTAAATAGTATTCATTCACTTCCAAATTTGTCCTAATGAGTCTGCTCATTCTGCTGGGTGGGCGTAGTGGGCTGTTCTCATTTTTTGGACCATTCCATCGGTTCTGTCGCTCCCGACAGACTCCGGGGACCGCAGCTGAAAGCAAAGGAGAGTAAATCACGGAGTACTATTTGAACCCATGCGTGGCCCGGCAGAGAGGCCAGAGAAGAGTGTTCCGAGGGCTTTGAGCTAATCCCTGGCTGGGTTTTGTCGTTAACAATGGCCAAGGCTCCCACCCTGGAGCGTCACGCTCCGTTTGAACTCTCCCTGCCAGACGTCTACTGGAAGTAGCGTGGTCGAGGACAGCCCGGCCCAGTCAGAAGTGAATATGGCTCCTTGGGCGTTTGTTGAGAGAGTGTAAGGACTCAGCCCCCCCGGAGCTCTCTGTCCGCCCCTGGCCACAGATGGCAGCGCTGGAGGTCTGTGACTTGACTCTGTCCTTCGGGATTTCCTATTGTCCTGTCGTCGCGGCTCGTGTCCAAACTGTCTGGAAGTTGTATGTTTAGTTTTAGATCCACACAAAGCACTAATTAATGGCTGTCAGAGGCTTTCAAATGTTTACGGTTGCAATTGTTTTTCACAGTTGATTTAAAGTGAATCTTATTTTAGCTTGGGAACACTTGTGTGTTCTGTAACTCTGGTGAACCAAGTAGAAAATGGGTCAAGAAAGACACAGCCTGTCCCTGTCTGTGTGTAGGCTGTCTGTGTCCTTGAGAGAGAGAGTGTGTGTGTGGGTGTGTGTGTGTGTGTGTGTGTGTGTGTGTGTGTGTGTGTGTGTGCATGTGTGTTTGTGTGTCCACTCTGTGGCTCGACAACAGAAATGCCTCTCTCCCACAGTGCCCTCTACCGTAACCATGGTGACGCTGACTGGTTTTTCAAGCTGTGCAGGTCTTAAGAATGCGGAGGCCAGCCTGAAGTGGTGGCAGACAATACACAGCCCTGCCATTGCCGGGCCTTCTGAGACTTAGATACAGAGTACACAGTGGTCAATCTTTAGACCCTGCTGATACACACACACACACACACACACACACACTGGTCCTTTTGTGTCAAAATGGCCATCCTGTCAATGTTTTACTACTTCTTAGGTCCTCCTCCTTACTCAGTGTGCATGGGAGATTTACTTACTCAGATATGTACTGTTGAGTGACTTCATAGTGGGGAGGTGAGCTCCACCCTCACTGTTGAGTCAGCCAATCTTTATATTAACCAATCATGAATATTAATGTCTTCCTTGAAGGCAGATCATTCAGTGTATCTAAACTCCACTACCAATAAGCCTTACATGTTGTCATATCCACTTGCCTTCGAACTTGGAATTTCATGGCTAACTGAGGTATAATAGTGAATTAACTCTTAGATTATGCGTACATAAACAACATATTACCCTACACACCAAGGCCAAAAGGGGCTTTTTAAAAATAGTTTGTTTTTCATAATAGTCCGTGAATACACTAGCGTACACGCATCAGTAAAAGCGTCCGCTAAACAGCATACATTGGATGGAGTAACTTATAACAGCGTCTGCTAATTAATATATATGAGGCCCATTGGACAGAATTACACCATAAAAGCCTCTGGTAAACAGCACATTTTTGGACGGTGTTGCCTCATACAATGTCTCTCGCATCAGTCGGACACACGTTACTCAAAATTATTAGCTGGTCCATATCTCTCACAAACAGGAAACCCTAGTTTCTGAAAGATGTGACGCACGATGGCTAGTTTCTCAGGGGAACCAGTTGAGGCAGTGGAAGTTTTTATCAGTGTGTCACTGTTAGGTGGATCAGTTCAGCATTGCTCATATAGCTATATACACTGCAGGGCTTCCGTTAGCCGGCCATAGCCGCTTTTAGTCGATAAAAAAATAAAGATGGAAAAATTATTGGCTGCTGGCCAATTTGTCCGGAAGAATTGTGAATTGTTACGTTTCCAAAACTTTAAAACTGCTCGTGAGGTCTACCCTATGCAAAACTCAACGATTGCCAAATTTATCCCGATTTACAGTGCCACAGAGGGGATTCTCCGAATAACCGAACAAAGGCCACCGCAGACGCAGAGATGGTCCGCGGATGAACGAGGCTCTCATCGTCTCCGGTTCCGCGCGTTTAATAACACCAGTTGTGTTATAATGTCCAGCTCACACAACTCTCTCGGCTAACAAAAAACATCCCGATTCCCGAAGGCCGAGTATGGGGAAATGTTTTTCTCTTCCTATAAAACCTGTTATGTTAACATAATTGTCCTACTTTATTTTATTGAATGAACGTCACGGCTAACATTTGAAAACAACCACATAGAGCTAGTAGTATTTTAATTAACTAAGCCCCGAATGTATTCTGGATCCTAGCGACGCCTCTGCCAATTGTCAAATGTCCGGGAAAATAAAATGCTGTCGGTTACATTGTCCGGATACACATTTTCCTAACGGAAGCCCTGCGTCACAGTAGTGCGTGTGTGTTTGCATTCTGTTTCGCTACAAGGATACAGTGAAACTGTTAGCAAGGGAGATGGGGATGACTTATTGCACTGTTCACACTGAGACCATACCTTCATTTTATAGTTTTCGTGCTTCTAGGAGTTTCAAGAGATTGAGACCCTCCCACCAAATTTTTTTTTGTCATTTCTACATTAAAATTATATGCTTGAATTGCCCCATAAAATAAATGTTCTGTAAATATAACTCAGAATAATTTACATTTATTTATTTGCATCTAACATTTATGTCCAACATTTCCAGTTCCTACAGGATCATTTTCCTGCTGTGTCACATAAAGATTCTGCAAGCTCTGCTGTGGCCAACATCAAATTAATGAATCAGATTCCATATAGCCCAGACCTCGAACAGACAAACTGCATCCGATTTTGTAATCAAAACTCGATTTTGTCATTGCTAGGAATATGGTTACTTTAACATAATTAAAGTAATTATGTTTGCATACTCTGTCTGACAAATTTCATTTTGGATCAGTTTTCTCAATGTATACATTTAAACGTTTGTGCTGTTTGTTAATCATGTACACTTAATCTGTTTGGACCTCTGGTTACATATGTGTCCAGAAATAGAGAACATCTTTGAGGTCACCAACTGTAAAGAAAAAGTGTCCTATAAACAAGAATAACTCTGTTTTGTCTCCTCTCCAACCCAGACTGACCCCAAAGATCGGCTTCCCCTGGAGTGAGATCAGGAACATATCTTTCAACGACAAGAAGTTCATCATCAAGCCCATTGACAAGAAAGCCCCGGTAAGTTGCACACTATTGATTTAACCCAGTTAAACCAATATTTACATATTTTAGCAGACAATCTTTTCCAGATCAACTTTCAGCAGTGCATACAGTTTTTTTTATACATTTGTTTTTTCTCCACCTGACCTGGTTGTGGGAATCAAACCCAGCACCCTGGCCTTGAAAGTTCCGTGCACCACAAACTGATTTACATGGGAATCAGCCAACACAAACCATCCACCATAGTTGTCACCATCTTACAGTCCTCCAAGCAAATATTTTACATCAAAATGAAACCCATCTGACAGCATTATTAAGCAATCAGCTGTAGTGGTAGTAGTAGTAGTAGTAATAGTATTAGTAGTAATGGTAGTAGTAGTAGTAGAATTAGTAGTAATGGTAGTTGTAGTAGTAGTAGTGGTAGAAATAGTGGTAGTTGTAGTAGTAGTAGTAGTAGTGGTAGTAGTAGTGGTGGTTGTAGTAGTAGTGTTAGTTTTAGTAGTGGTAGTAGTAGTGGTGGTAGTAGTAGTAGTAGTAGTGGTGGTTGTAGTAGTAGTGTTAGTTTTAGTAGTGGTAGTAGTAGTGGTGGTAGTAGTAGTAGTAGTAGTGGTGGTTGTAGTAGTAGTGTTAGTTTTAGTAGTGGTAGTAGTAGTGGTGGTAGTAGTAGTAGTAGTAGTGGTAGAAATAGTGGTAGTAGTAGTAGGTGTAGTGGTGGTAGTAATAGTAGTAGTAGAAGTAGATGTAGTGGTGGTTGTAGTTGTAGTAGTGGTAGTAGTAGTGGTGGTTGTAGTTGTAGTAGTGGTGGTAGTTGTATTAGTAGTAGTTGTATTGGTGGTAGTTGTAGTAGTAGTAGTTGTAGTAGTGGTAGTAGTAGTTGTAGTAGTAGTAGTTGTAGAAGTAGTAGTAGTAGTAGTGTTGGCAGTTGTAATAGTAGTAGTTGTAGTGGTTGTAGTTGTAGTAGTAGTGGTAGTAGTAGTTGTAGTAGTGGTAGTGGTTGTAGTAGTAATAGTAGTAGTGACGGAGCAATATAATACCTTATTCTGGTCCTTGTTCTGGTCCTGTTCAGCCAACTGCTATGCAACTATACAGCACAGACATGGGAACGGACTACAGCATCATGTAGATGAACTGGAACGTGTCTGAGCATTTTGGGGCTGGCGGATTAGCGGTTGGAGTGTTAGGCTGTCAACGAAAGGTCTCTGGTTCAAATTCTGAAGTCGATGCGGGGAAAACTATCTTGTTGCGTCCTTGAGCAAGACACTGAACCCTAATTGATCTTGTAAGGGCCGTCTACTGAAGGGCTAAAATGTATTTACTGTTGGTCTGTCTGCTAGCTCAGTCTCTGCACATTAAGCCATATCTCTTACTGCCAACAGCAGTCTGAATTCAACTCAGGCCCTGTTGGCGTAGATAGGGCGCTCACACACACACACGCAAAACTCACTCACACACACACACACACACACACACACGCACACTCACACACAGCTTGAGGGGGTCTTTTAATGTCTTCATGTCCATCAAGCCTCTACGTTCAACAGACCTTATCTCTTCTGCTCAAGCCAGTGTGTGTGTTTGTGTGTGTGTGTGTGTGTGCTGTTGTGTGTGTGTGTGTGTGTGTGATCAGTCTAACTGTGGTCAGGAACCTCCAGTGTCATCTTCTTCTTAAAGGTCATCACCCTTACTAGAACCTCTGACAGCAGCTGTCGTTTTAGCGACAGGAAATCACAGAATTCCACAGGCTGGATACTTGAACATTTTGTCTGACCTCCATTTTGTTCCCCATCTCTCTCTCTCTCTCTCTCTCTCTCTCTCTCTCTCTCAGGACTTTGTGTTCTACGCCCCCCGTCTGCGCATCAACAAGCGCATCCTACAGCTCTGCATGGGCAACCATGAGCTGTATATGCGGCGCCGCAAGCCCGACACCATCGAGGTGCAGCAGATGAAGGCCCAGGCCCGCGAGGAGAAGCACCAGAAGCAGATGGAGAGGTGTGTGCCGGTGCATGTGGCGGACAGACTCAGGAAACGGGCCTGTGGTTGAAAGGTCACTGGTCCGTGTGGGCTGGGTGGATTGTGGGAGACTGGCCTGACAACAGTCCTCGACGTGCTCACGGTCCGCGGGCACCTTGACCCCGCGCTCCTCTGAACCGCATCGGAACGGCATGTCCCGTCTTGGGTCCGGAGAAACAAACAGAGCTGGTTGACTGTTTCCATTGTTCGCTGTAACTAGGGGCGACGGAGTGTGAGAACCTGCGCTCCGTTTGAGTTTGAGCACTCCTGATTAGATTAGGAATATTACTCACATAAGTGGATGTATCCCACTTCAGAATGGGACGAGTTAACCAGTGGACCAGATATTTGGGTTATTCGTATCCTGGCATGTACGCCTGTCTTGTTTGAAAGCGTAGCATGTTCCTCGTTATGGCAAGACGTGCTCAGCCACTTGGTAAGCTCCTCAGGTGGGCCGGCATTAAGTTCTGCAACACCAGGTCACTGACACGAGTGGATTAAGGCCAGGTGATTAAATGGGATGACCTCATTCCGGGATGAGCGAAGCGACAGGAAGACGGGGCTCTGGGAATGGCTCTGCTGCTGTTATCTGGACAGTGTTGGCTTGGCACAGCTGTTCAAACAACATGGAACTCGGTCATTCATAACACGACCAGGGTCTGCCAGAGTCAAATCGCCTGCAGGCCTTCCACTGTCAAGCCCTAACAGTCACCACATGTTGTTGTGTTGCTAGTGGAGATAAGAGCCAAGACAATGGACAGAATTATCCACTCTGACCATGTCAGACAGTTACCGCAGGCATTTTTCTGATATCGTTGATTACGAGAAATTTGGCCTTTGTTAAGGGTACTGTCGATGGCTTCAACAGTTATATAATTAGTCGTAGTTTAATATTCTAATGTTAACGGTGGTGCAAAATATTGTTAGGAGCGTATTGTTGTGTTAAACATCATCCCATGAAGTTAAGCAGTTTAACACCGTTTGTGGATTTTGGTCCATGCTTGGCAGCTCTGAACCACATTGAAATGCATTGCGATCCAAATAATTTCAAAGGTGTGAAACTCCTTTAAAATAATTTAAAATACCTGGAGCAACTGCAATCTGAAGGGACGCCTTCTGCACTGAGGCCCCGAAAGTGTGTGTGTGTTTGGGAGTGTTTGGGAGTGTTTCGCGTTGTGGGCGTTTTCGCCCCCTTTTTTTTTGTTTACAACCTCTGTGTCTCTAATGAATGCGGGGGGGTTGGACTGCCCCGCCGTGTTTATTGGTTCATTAGCCAGCAGCACACGTCAGCCCCTCTTTGTAACTCACGGTTCCCCGTTATCTACAGAGCCCAGCTGGAGAACGAGAAGAAGAAGAGGGAGGCCATGGAGAGGGAGAAGGACCAGATGGAGAGGGAGAAACAGGAGCTGATGATGAGGCTCTACCAGTTTGAGGAGAAGACCAAGAAGGCAGAGAAAGGTAGGAGCTGCTGGTGTGTGTGTGCGTGTGTGTGTGCGCGCGTGCGTGCATGTCCGTGCGTGAGTGCGTGTGTGTTAGCTTGGCGCACAAATCAGTGGGTATTTCTCTGTGTGAATTTTTTGGTGTGTGTGGATGTAGCGTTTTGAGATTAGCGGTGGTATTTTCAAAGATTGCTCTCAGTTGATAACAATTTGCTTTTAATTAGTTTTTACATTCCTGATGTACTTTCCTTGAAGCCAGCCTTGTGTAGCTTGGTTCCCCAGAGAACCTCACATAGCCGGCAGCAGTGTTTCAACAGGTATCTTTATCAGACATTTAGTGACTGTCAAAGTTTCCTCCACGACCTTTGTTTGTAACCATTTATATGTGTCATTCATTAGGCATCAAACAGAACAAAAGCTCCCTTAGCAGGGAGTGACTAACATAGTGTGTCCAGTGAGAAGATGCTTTTTCTATCTCTTTTTTATATGTTGAGGTGTGATGAAGCACCACGTTCTATGTCCGTATTCCGTCTGGCTTATAACACACACAGAGTCTCGGGTTTACTCAGCAGGATTGCTGTTGGGTTATTATTTCCATGACTATAGCTGTGTAGAGGTTTTAGGGAGACAAAATAGAAGTAAGACATCCCTGCAACTACATAAGCTTCAAGAACGTCTCTGTCTGGAGCGTCCACGTGTTTTGCAATTATACATTTGTAGGACTTTTTGTAGTCCTGGTTCAGAGTTCAATTCAATTCCTATTTAACTGGTCTGGCTGTTAAAACCATAAAAATACTTAGATTGACATGTAAAAACAGATTTTTATTACCGGCGAGCAGGGGATGAATTTTCTCTTGTATTTTTTTAATAATAGTCTGATGCAGAGAGCTGTGGCTGAAGGTTTGAGAGTTGTCAGGTATTGTGTTTGTAGTTTTTTTTGCGGTGTTTTTTCTGCATAGCCTCACATGTCTGGATTCCTAGCACTTAATCTGCAGTAATGTACTCCTTTATGTGAATCTCTGTATCGTCAAGCCTTTTCTATCAGCTTGTGCTGTTTCCAGGTCATTGTGTGAAACACATTGCACAATCCCTGTTAAATTGACGTCTCAGAAACTCATTGACAGAATTATCAATGTTCAGGTATGTGCAGGGAATCGACTCATCTCTAAAAAACAAATTGCATATCATCTAACATCTCTGTTTCTCTGTCTCTGCATGTGTCTCCCTGTCTTTCTCTCTTGCTGTCATACCTCCTCGCTCTTTCTCTTTCTGTGTGTGTCTCTTTTACTTTCTGTCTTTATCTCTCTGTATGACTCTCTCTGTCTGTCTGTCTGTCTGCCTGTCTTTATCTATCTTCATCTATCTGTCTCTGTCTGTCTCTGTCTGTCTGTCTGTCTCCCTCCATCCATCTGTCTGTCTGTCTGTCTGTCTCTGCCTGTCTATCTCTATCTCCATCTATCTGTCTGTCTGTCTCTGCCTGTCTCTCTCTATCTCCATCTATCTGTCTCTGTCTGTCTGTCTCTATCTCCATCTATCTGTCTGTCTGTCTCTGCCTGTCTGTCTCTATCTCCATCTATCTGTCTCTGCCTGTCTGTCTCTATCTCCATCTATCTGTCTGTCTGTCTCTGCCTGTCTGTCTCTATCTCCATCTATCTGTCTCTGCCTGTCTGTCTCTATCTCCATCTATCTGTCTCTGCCTGTCTGTCTCTATCTCCATCCATCTGTCTGTCTGTCTGTCTCTGCCTGTCTGTCTCTGCCTGTCTGTCTGTCTGTCTGTCTGTCTCTGCCTGTCTCTGCCTGTCTTCCTGTCTGTCTGTCTGTCTCTGCCTGTCTGTCTCTATCTCCATCTGTCTTTCTGTCTGTCTGTCTCCAGACCTGCAGGAGCAGATGCAGAGGGCCATGCAGCTGGAGATGGAGAGGAGGCTGGCGGAGGACGAGGCGGCCCGTCTGGAGGTTGAGCGTCAGGCCGCCCTGCTGGCCAAAGAAGAGCTGGCCCGCCAAGCCCAGGATCAACTGCAGAACCAGGAGCAGCTGGTGAGAACAACCACCACATAACCATGTTACAACCAAGACATCACCATGTTACAACCAAGACATCTCCATGTTACAACCAAGACATCACCATGTTACAATCAACCATGTTACAACCAAGACATCTCCATGTTACAATCAACCATGTTACAACCAAGACATCTCCATGTTACAACCAAGACATCTCCATGTTACAATCAACCATGTTACAACCAAGACATCTCCATGTTACAACCAAGACATCTCCATGTTACAATCAACCATGTTACAACCAAGACATCTCCATGTTACAACCAAGAGGGTCACTGGTCCTTGTGTGGGGGTCACTGGTCCTTGTGTGGGGGTCACTGGTCCTTGTGTGGGGGTCACTGGTCCCTGGGTCCCTCTATATTTCCTCTCCACCATCAACCCCCCATTTCCTTCTCCACTCCCACTGTATTTCCACCACATGTTTGAGTCGCCTCCTTTCTCCTCTATCAGGCAGCAGAGCTGGCGGAGCACACGGCCAAGATTGCCCTGCTGGAGGAGGCCAAGAGACGCAAAGAGGAGGAGGCTGATACCTGGCAGAACAGGGTGAGTCCCTGTGTCCACACACACACACACACACACATACACAAACACTCACATACACACACACACAGACACACACACACTCACACACACACACTCACACATACTCACACACACACTCACACTCACACACACACACACAAACGCACAACTGTTTTTCATAATTTTGATGTAATCAAATGATTGTCGATGCAGCATAACGTTAACTAGCTGGTCAATACAGAACAACGAAATATTAGCCTACGTTAGCAATGCTGTATTTCCATGCTCCTATAGTCTAATATAGACAAAACATTAATTAGCTTCCGTTTAAAGTCATTAGCCCCAGTTCAACTTCTGGTCATCAACAATCCGTCAATATAATTTTAGTGACCATGGCAACGACGCAACCGAATGACAGAGGTGCAATCCATGAATAACCCTAACCTCAACCTAGACATAATCCCAGAAACTTAACCCTATCCCCTAAAAACATGTTGAGAAAGTTTTTATGTATGTAGGAAAACCAGACATCACACCCTCATTTGGTTAGTCAGTCACCTGTAGTAACTCTGCCAGAGATAAGGAGCGTCTTCTTACTGCAGCTCAGCGGACAACCGCTTGTGTTGTAATGTGTGGCATTCCGCCTCCCTCCTTCCTCCCACCTCACTCTCCTCTACTCGAACGCCTCCTCCCCTCAGGCTCGGGAGGCCCAGGATGACCTGCTGAAGACCAAGGAGGAGCTCCACATGGTGATGGCGGTGCCCCCTCCGCCGCCTCCCAGCATGCTCCAGGAGAGCCCGATGGGCGTGGACAACCACTACATGACTGCGGAGGAGCACAATGACCACGACAGCGAGGAGAACAACAGCACCTACAGCGCCGACCTGCAGAACGAAGGCTTCAACGACCACCGCCTGGAGGAGGAGCGCCTCACAGAGGCCGAGAAGAATGAGCGCGTGCAGAAACAGCTCATGGTGAGAGACTCATCATGGATTGGCTGATTTATTGATTGAACCGTTACGCACTGAAATGTATGTTACTACTAAATCAACGTAAGTGCATGATATCTGCTGTCCTAACCTCCCCAACCCTCCCTGGGGGGTAACTCTGGGACATTTCCCCCTCGTCCTAACCTCCCCAACCCTCCCTGGGGGGTAACTCTGGGACATTTCCCCCTCGTCCTAACCTCCCCAACCCTCCCTGCGGGGTGACTCCTGGACATTGCCCCCTTGTCCTAACCTCCCCAACCCTCCCTGGGGGGCACATTTCCCTCTCGTACCCTGTCTGAATACAGCCTGATTCGCCCTGTCGTCTAGTCGACCCATGTCCTGTTCCTCTCGTTGACTCGTCTGATTTTCTGACTACTTCTTGTAGGCCCTGAGTGCGGAGTTGTCCCAGGCACGTGACGACACTAAGCACACCCAGAACGACCTGCTCCACACGGAGAACGTGCGCGCTGGCCGGGACAAGTACAAGACCCTGCGGCAGATCCGATCGGGCAACACCAAGCAGAGGATCGATGAGTTTGAGGCCTTATAAGATGTCCCCTCCCCAGAAGCCACATGGCCACAAACCCTTTCTGTAGGGCCACTGAACGAATCCCTCCACTCTCTCACGCACGCACGCGCACACACACACACACACACACACACACAAGCGGTATGAAGCAGAGGGATGTTGTTACATAATCCTGTTAAATGCTGTCAGGCAGTGCAGTGGGCTTCCGATAATCTCTTAAGGAAATGTAATAGTGCCAAAAAAAATAACACACACAAACACCTTTTTCCTGTTCATCTTTCCTTTTAGCATAACAAATCTACTTATTGATTGTATGTAATTTGGCGCAATCAGACCACATCAATCACCATTGTTTAGAACCAGACGTAAGAAGAGAATTTAGTGGGACTAGCAAATTATAATAGATCACAATGTGCACAGAATAGACATGAAGTACACCCGATCAGCCTTGCTTTTTAAAGTGTCTTAAACATAATTTTAATGTTAAAAAGGGCAATTATTTTCTTCCCACAGAAACAACTTAGTTGCAGAAAAGTGTACTCTGATCTGTTTTATTTTTTCCATTATATTGTAAACACTTACATTTATGTTTAATATTTCTCTACAGTAGCTTGAAAATTGACTAGTTCAATATTTATACTGTATATGGGTAATCTAAGAAGGGTTATTTCATCTTGGTTTGTATATTTGTGCTATTTTATTGATCATAACTCTTTAACATCTATAAAAAGTTCTATATCGACCAAAATAATGGTAGTTTTATGTAACATGAGGTTTTATTTTAGATCACCAAATGAAAGAGATTTATTTGTAACTTATTACTTTTTATTTCATTTTTTACTTTTGAAAATATTCTGCTGTGTTGTCAAATCAGCATCAGATCAAGGACGTTGGTACTTTTTTTGCCATGCACTACACGGTAGCTAGCAGCCTTATATACCCAACCCATATATGCATCTTCTCCAGGAGCAAAGGGTTTATACAAAATCACTTAATTGTGTCCTTTTCCTCTTTTTTCCACCTTTTCCCCCGCATGTTCCCAATCATGTCACCGTTAAGCAAAGGATGAGAGGGGGGATGAAGTCAGAACGTTATGAGGTTATACGGTGGAGCAAACTGGTGTGGACAACATTCATTTCGCCCAATTCAGCCTACTGGGGGCGTGGTACTGGCTGTGACCCCACCGAGAGGCCGTTTTCTATTAATGTTCCTCTTGGGCCTCCATAGGGTGCACCGGATATTTTGAGGAACCCATATGTAACTGCCCCAGTATAAACAATCAGGCTCCTTTCTTGGGATATGTACTAGACTAGTTTTTACTGACACTCTAACACTGACAAAAAGATGGCCGCCGGCCTGCTTTTCTTTAGTTAAAGTGAATTTTGTAATGAGGTGTTTGACATATTGACAATAAAGATCTATGATTACACCTTTGTACTGTGCTTTTGGTTTCTGCTTTTTAATCGTCAGACGTGAGGGAAAAGTTAACCACCAAGTCTATTTTTGCTATATAAAAAAACCCCTCATGAATAGAAAGGACGCAGATTTATTTTGAAAATATGATTATATTAAATGAATGCACAATTAATTATGGGAATATTTATTTGTAGATTATAATTTTAATGGTTTGACATAAGTAGTGTGAAAATACATTGTGACATTTTCAAGGATAACATTTGCATGTTTTCTGTTAGAGTGTAGAGGAACGGAGGAGGAAGACAAGATTGAAGGATATAGAGGAAAAGTGAATATATGACTACGAAGCCTACCAATGTATTATTCCAATGTTTTTGAAATAAAATACAAAAATGAGGCAAACAATGGAAATCTGTTACCCAAAGCGTTTTATCTTATAGTGTACTGTTATTTATTATTAAAGGTTGGAAGCAAAGCGAGTGAGAAGGAAAAATTAAGGGAGTAAAAGGAGTGAGGCAAGGAGAGTAAGTGGAAAGGTAAAGAGAAACAAAGGAAGATGAGTGAAGAAAAGATTGGAAAAGAAAAAGTCTATTGTCTCTGTCTTTTCAGTTTTGCTCATGTTTTCTTCTGTTCTTAATCTACCCAGACTAAAAGGACCACTGAATGGCTATTCAGATTGGACAGTTCTGCCTTGTCTAGTGTTTCAGAAATATAGTTGTTTTCTCTGTTTATCACAATGTGCCTGTTATACTAAATACATGAAACCGGAATTGTTCCCCTTTTTTACTTGTAGACAACATTGGATTTTTTAACTAATAGAATAAATAATTTTGACTGGAAATGTCCCCGGTTTTCATTTCAGAAATCTGGTGAATTTACTGTACGCAGTAATTGAAAAAAAATGTTTGTGGAACATCCCTTTAATACATAACAGTCATGAAATCAATAAATAACAAGCAGAACTTTCACAAAGCAAGGGGTCAACAGTCAGTGCAAAACAGAAGTTAGTGCTGAATCTTTTCTCTTGAGATGTGGCATCCAGTCGGGTGGTTGGGAGACTGATGACATCGTCATGTTCTCCTGCCACTGGCATTAGCCTGCATGGGCAGTCGGAGGTCATGCCAGACATTGGGAGTCTGCAGCAGCAGTCGCCATGACGACTCTGGGAGACAGGGTAACAGCGCGCCGGGTCAGTGAAATCACCAGGAAATGGCTTTCCTTTCAAACATTCTATTTTGAACATATAATTCTGTGACACCAGAGACAGGACCGAACAGAGTCTGAGAGCGAGAGGGTGAGTGAGAGAGAGTGTGAGAGACACAGATGCTGAAGAGTGCCTTCACTACCCATTTTCCAACAAACGGCTTCTCTCCGGATTCCACTTACGTTTAATATGACATATCTACTCTCCTGTTAATCAAAATCTCATTGATACTGGACTCAGACTGTCCGGTATCTTAGAGAACTGGACTTGGTATTAGATGAAGGAAACATTCAGACAAATATCTTAGTATCCATCTAATCTCAGAGAACTGGAGTTAATTTTATAAGAAGACAGGCAGACATACAGGAAGAGAGAAAGGCATGTTACCGGCTTCCATTCTGACACAGCCCAGGAGGCGGTCTGAGAAGCTAAAGGGGGTGTGGTCCCAGAGTTCCAGCTCCAGTGTGCCGATCTGGAGGTCATAGGGCGTGACACTGCTGTAGAGCAGCTGGTGAGACCATTCTGGACTGGGCTTCTTCTTCAGGACAGGGGTCTTCTGAATCAGCTCCCTGGATCCAGAGAGAAGCAGGTACCTGAAACATACAGTATAAAAGGTAAATACATGGTGTTACACACAAACACCCGCACACAGATTTGTTTCTCCTTGAGGGGACCTAAACTAAACTTAATGTAGCCCTAACGCCTTACCTTAACCTTGAAACCTAACCAGCAATGCCTAAACTGAAACGCGACCACCAATAACTTATTTTCACAGAATTTTCCCCTAAGCCTTACCCCTAAATCTACCCCCAGGCTGGAAATTACATTTTTCTTAGGAAGGACCAGATCAAAAACCTCATATGGACCGATTTGACAGGTTCACATTAACCCCAAACACACTCGCACACAACGGAAAAATATAAAACAGCATCACAACCCAGCAAACAAACCCACGCACCCATCCACACGTCATATACTGTATCTACCCTTTCACATAGGTGTTTTGACTGATGTTTGCTTTCGTGGGCAGGTTTTTGGCACCCGTGATGAGAACAGCCAGTTGACCAGCGTGGCTTGGTCCAAAATTCACTTCTGTGTGGAGGAACAGGAGAAAACCAGGTCATTTCAATCCCATATAAGGGAACTTATTACTGTAAAAACCAAGTAAAAACAAAAAAAAAGTCAGAGAGTCAGCCTACCATCTGTGTCACAGATCCAGGAGGGCTGGGACTGGCAGGTGAACTTCATTCTGACCAGCAGTTCTCTGGATGTGGTTGGCTCTACTGCACCCCCTTCTGAACACTCAGGCTAATGACAGACAGACAAAAGAAAGAGTGCATGAGATACATTTCCCACTCATTTCCCACAGATCATAGGCTACAGACCAACAAAGAATTTTAAATCAAATTAAACACTGGTACATTTCCGGGTCTGTAAAAACTGCATTGTCTGGTGTAAACTGCAACGTCCAATCGCAGCAGGTGGAATTGTGACCCGTTGCCAAGAGGAGAAAGACATTGTGAACGGAACCCATATTCATCTTGTAATTCATTTATTTTCTCATTCATACTTGACCTTTTCCTACAACACTGTAAATAGATTTTAGTATGACATTCGAAATGTCTTTACCCTTTCGAAAACTTGCTTGTAAGGTTTACTTAGAAAGTCAGTATCTTTTTATTTTATTTTGGTTGTCCATTTTGTTATTTATTTATTATACATTTCTTTAAAAAAAGCAGCTGTTTATATTGAAATTAAAAATCAAGAGATGGAGACAAAGACAGGGACAGACAGTAGAGAGGAGTCATGACAATAATTTGAACAAAACCTTATTCCTGGCCACAAAAATAATATTTAGAGATATAAAACAATTATTGTGTAAACTCTGCATAATGATCAGACATTATTTGTCTTACTATTCAAAATGAATTCTTCCACTGCTCAAACCTCGAATTAAACAGGATAAATAAGCCAATTGGACATTCGTTCTTGTCCTTTGTAGTGACACTAAACTGGGGGGGGGGTCCAAAACCCACCAGTCTCTGGGATCAGATTGTCTTTAAATTCTACAAAACTGATGGATGTCTACCGAACCAGAACCAGGGCAGAGAACCTAGCGTGTCGAAGCCTTGTCGCGTTCGGCAGAAGCAGGGAGGTTGGGTAGCCGGGCCCGAAACCATTCTAACCTACCTTGGGACACAGGGAGTACCAGCTGGAGCCGTGTGTTGTCCTGTCCCGAAACACCAGCCCCTCCAGTGGGACCAGGACCCCTCCCAGAAACACCTTCTTCTTCAGGGTCCCAGAGTGCCACACAGACGCCTCCAGAGCAGTTCTGGACAACATGGCCGGTTCCAGCTGGTACTGTGCACCAAGGAAAACAACACATAGCGAGGTGAGACAGAGAAGATTTTGTAGCAATGTATTTCAACCACAACCTGTAAGCCAGTTCAGGGTAAACATTTTTTAATGATGACTAAAACAGGGAAGCTAAACTGGAAAAACAACTTCTTCCACTAATGTTTCATGGTGTCGCGACGAACACAACCCGGATTTGCCTCCCTACATTTAGAACTTCATTATAAACGGGATCAGTCGTGTTCCTCTTGACAGGCGTTTTCAGCTTGCTACAGCGGGACCTCTCAAGCAGGAGGCAGACCTTCACATACCTGCCAGGGAGGGTCACACACAAAGAACAGCATGAGGAACGTTCTGTTCTCAAACGGACACAAGCTTAAACAGACAAACTGGAAAGTTCCTTTCCCATTCTCATCAACGCTCTACAGCTGGGGCCTCTGTATTCACCAGTCGGTGTACTGAGTAACACTGCTTACGGATGGCACTTCTTCCTCTTGACATCTCCACAGGCCAGGTTTCTGCAGCGTTTCACCGTTACTTCCAGGCAGGAACTGTCGTCATTGAAGGCGACCGCAAGCTCCAGTTCTCCTGTCACATTGCTGACCTCCAGAAAGCCACTGTCTCTCCCAGTACTGCGGAAACTACAGCCCTGCAAGTAAATAATCTTAATCACTACAGCATTATGGACTATGTAGGCCTATTCTGTAACTAGGCCTGCAGATCGCTTAGTAGCATTCCCTTGTTGCTTCTCTGCAAGCTGTACGGAAAAAAAGACACAGCAATCAACATAACATCTATCTGATCAAGCGGTGATAAAATGTATTGACAGGATGTGCTGAATGAGCTGCTGGTGTGCAGGCATTGGTTTCATTCAAATTCATTAGAGCTTTTAGAGATTTAGTAGAGTGATCAGGCAGTGTTTACGTATTTACATCATTCAGTCAGTCTGGTAGTAGTTGTAGGTTTTACTGTATACAGTACCAAGACCAGTCTGGTAGTAGTTGTAGGTTTTACTGTATACAGTACCAAGACCAGTCTGGTAGTAGTTGTAGGGTTTACTATATACAGTACCAAGACCAGTCTGGTAGTAGTTGTAGGGTTTACTATATACAGTGCCAAGGCCAGTATGGTAGTTGATGTAGGGTTTTATACAGTACCAAGACCAGTCTGGTAGTAGTTGTAGGGTTTTATACAGAACCAAGACCAGTCTGGTAGTAGTTGTAGGGTTTTATACAGTACCAAGACCAGTCTGGTAGTAGTTGTAGAGTTTTATACAGTACCCAAGACCAATATGTGAGTGTATTTAACCATTTCAACAACAGCAACTGTGTAAATACACTACAACGCAGGTTTAATCATCAGGCCATCCAACTCACCCTTTTCCATTCTGAGTACTCTGAACCGAGGGAAAGCTCTTCGTCGGCTCCCGACGAGGAACAGCTCTGGTCATCATTTTTGCTCTTCTTGAACAGGTTGGGAAGACTAGGCCCTTCGCTTAACTGTGGGAAGTGACATGGTGTGTGTTTTAAATATAATATAGTGTTGTAACTACTGTAGCAATGTTATGGTAGTCCCATCTGTGTCTTTCAGTTCAACATCTCAGCCATTACGACAAGATGCTGGAACATCTTGCAATTGCTATGTTTTATAAGTCTTTCATGTCTGAAGAAATTGTCACCACCATAACATGATCAATACCATGAATCTTTTGAGCTTGTAGCAAATGTCTCTTTGATATTACCTCAAAGGGGTTTCCTGGGACATACTTGGTTTGTGTTACTTCAGAGTGCAAACCTTTGAAAAAAGTTTCACGTCTTTTTGGATTTTCTTACATTGGGTGAAGATTTGTTGATGTCCGTGTCAGAGAGGCTTTTCGGGGCAAAACTCGGCCTCCGGTTTTTGACCACAGTTAGGAGATCCTGTTCCACTCGTACGTCCTCTTGAGATCTGGAGAACCCTGAAGGGGAACCGGAAAACTACGTAAAATAGCTTAATGACTTTTCCCCTCCAAAAACACGGCACTATTGACGTGTTGCTTACGAACGAGCCTCAGCATAGATAACATATCTTATCTTGTTGCCTAGGTGCCGTTTCCTTTACTGACGGTCAAACATAGGAGTGGCTTATTGACCAAATTACAATAAAGTTTATGATAATACTGTGATGTAATGTAAATATTGTTGTTTTGATGCATCCTTTCTTGAATCCTATTTTATTCCACAACAGTAACCTCTAATGACCTAACATTTGGACACAAAACTATTTTTTTCTTTACTTTTTTCTCACCGTCTGTACTGAAACCGATCAAGACAGTCTTACTTCTCATGTGGCTGGAAATTGAAACCATCAGATCCTCCATAGACTTGGTGAAGGGTTTTTTCAAGTTCTTCAGTTCCTACAAATAACGAAACCACCAAGTCATTGACAAAAATCGGACAGAACAAATTTGAACAATGTCTTCTGAATTAAAGAATGTTGATTTGCTCTTAGGGACTGATATTTCTTCATGACATAGGATATCCGTAGGATAAAGCTCCCAGAAAATATGAAAATGGAAGACCCTCCCCCAAGAAAAATATATTTTCACATCACCCTCCCTGAGCCTTCGGGAAAAAAACCCACTGTACAAACAACTGACCCACTGTACAAGCAACTGACCCACTGTACAAACAACTGACCCGATAAAAGTGGAAATATTAAAATGTATATAGCCTAAATTAGCTACATATTTAAAATACAGAAGGTATTCTAAAAGATTTCATTATGCCTAAAAATTCAAATTATAGGGTTTTTACGTTTCCAAACATCTATAAAAATATGAATATTGTAACATAACTACAGCACTAGCTAATACACATAGCCTAATATGAACAATGCTGCATGCCCTTCTTGCAGCTAATGGAGAGAGCACTAGTTTCTATCATTATTTGTTGTGTTAATTTAAAAAAATAAAAATCACTGTCACAACCACTGTCCAACTATAATATCAGAATTAAAGGCCCCGTCCGGTCGTGATCAGGTTTGGACTGAGAATGAACTCCCTACCTCTGGGTCAAAATGTCTTTAGCTGCAGTTTTGCTGGCCTCCATGCAACTAGCCCTTCCTCCAGATCACTCAACCCCTTTTAGCCCGGGTAGGATTTAGGCCTAGCTCGCTGAACCTGTTCTGAGCGTGATTTGCCTGCGCAGACCAAGGCTGTGGCAACCTTCCTATAGTAGCCTACTCATTTGCAATAAAGAAAATCACCTGATGTAAGTTCGGCATGGAGCTGAGACTTCTATTCTTTGTCATCCTTTTCCACTATTTGAGGAAATATGTTTTTCATTGACGCAGTGACTTGAAATGAAAAAGTGCCTGAAAGTAAAAAAGCTTGAACTCCCATTTCCCTCCGTGACTCATGTAAAATTCTGATCTCCCTTACCGTTAATCTGTTGAAAGGTGGGGCATCGTACGAGGGTGGTGGGGTTGGCGGAACGACTGCTATGTGACTGGAAAATGAAACACAGCATGCATTTGGATTAAACATGTCCAATTAAACATATCTTATTAAACACACACACACACACACACACACACACACACACACACACAATAGTATAATATATTATTAATATTATTATTGACTTGGTAGGCCTACATAACTGCATCTATCTGAACTTGCATATCCAGACTGTGTTAACTGTAAACTTACCTCAGCCGCTGGTATGACTTCAGCAATTTCTCCCCAGTAGTCTCACAGTTCTCTGAAAAGATAAAAATAGTGTTGTTATATCTACCAAAACTGGGGCCTTTAGTTTCCATCCAAGCACTACAGAGCTGCTACAAGTACTTGAAGCGTGATAAAGAGTTGATTTTCTATAGCCAAATAGAAAACGTGCACATCCGAGAGACTCCAATAAAAGTCCTATAAAATTGTTCTGAGTGATGATGGAAAAATCCTACAAGATGTTTTAACTAGGTAAAGCTCTTTGCTTCAATGCATTTTTATTATTATTATTATTAATATAAATAATAATAATATTTTGAATGAATTATGCATATGAAAAGTAAGTCAAAAGGTGCACAAGGATAATATGAAAGAAACCTGCGTCAGGAGGATATTTCTTGGCCTTTTCTTCCAAAAACCACTCCCCAGACTTGATCTTGACTTCCCTAAGAGTTAAAAACTTCATTTTAGATTCATTAAACATTGTTTGAACTACAAATTAAATTATTGGTCAAGTAGTCTGTTACAATTACTTCACAAGTTAAAGCTGAATACAGTACAGAAGCCCATAAAAGTTGAAATGGTTACAGCAGTCAATATTACAGTCTAATCTTTGTTATTGTCCTGACAGTCTATGATACGGCACTGACATTACGGCCTAGTTACATGTTACGGTGCTGACGTGACAGTCTGTCCTACAGGGTTGACGTGACAGTCTATGTCATGGCTTCCCAAACCTCGGCCCTGGGGTCTCCTAGGGGTAAACAGTTTCTTACTCAGTTTAGGTTACGGTGCTAAAATGCCTCCTACCTGTAGGCGTGGCAGACAGTACACTTCCAGTCCAGGGTGGACACGCCCACTCGACATCTACTGCAGATGCGGTGGCTGCAGCCTCCACACACTGCTCCCGAGTTCCATAACTTTCCCAGCGGCCTCTGACAGCGAGCACAAGTCCTTTCGCTGTACTGCCGGGAAAAACTCTTTGCACCCTTTCTCCGGATCTCCTGCAGTTCCATCTTAAGCCTCCTGTAACCATGAAGGTAAGGGGGCAGATGAAGGTAAAATACATGTGATTTACTAGAAGCTCTTATCTAGATCGATTTACAGTAGCGAGTGCATATACTTTCAGACCATTCCATCTTGGCCTCCCGCACTAATCAAACTCTCATCCCTGCCGCTGCAAATTCCACACTCTACCAGGTGAGCTTTACAGGTTTTATTGATGGACATATTATTTATAACAAACTTTAAAGCAGCACCTGTGAAAACTCAATATTGTCATTTTCAGTGTCACCACAGGTTTATGAGATTATTAATACACTATTCATGAAGGAAAGCAAATTAAATTGAAGTCATGTTTATCATGCTGTTTACCTGATCCTCTCTTCCTCTGCACTGCGCAGACGTTTGTCCCTCTGAAGAACTTCCAGAACCTTCTCTCTCTCCAGAGCTTGGAGCAAGCTCAGATCCATCTTGAAAAATGTCCCTTTCCTTTCTTCCACTCCTTCTCCTTCCACTCCGTCAATCTCTTCTTTCTTATTTTCTTCTCTCCTTTGGTCTCCCTTTGTTCCACCTTCAGTCCTTGTCTATTGAGTTAGGAATGCTTCTACAAGCAAGACGTCTTTGCTTCTTTCTAAAAATTGAGCCAGAGTGAAGATCACGTTAATCTCACTGCAACAGTCAGGGACATCCCATCACCCTGTCACAGAAGCTCTCTCGCTTCACATCACAGACCGCAGAAATAGATCGATCGGTGATGTTTCTGCTCTGGTGATCCATCTCACATCTCACTGTCAGCTTATCATCCCACACATAGCGCAGCCCCGAGGAGCTGCCCCCACAGGAATCCTCTTATCAAAGTTGAAGGACTGATGTCCACTCTGTCTACTAGGACAAGAAGAGAGAAGTCAGTCACGGAGGCCCTGACGGTAACAGCCCACGCACCCACACCAGGCCTAGAGCTCATACAACCGGCCCATCTGATAAGCCACCCAGCTTGTGCTTCCTTTCTTGGTATTCCCTGTGACGTCAATGCCACAGCGCTTTGGTCAGAAGAGTGAGTCACATTTTGTGTGCCACCCGCCCGGACCTGCCCCCCGCTCCCACAGCAGGATGCAATGCAACTGCTGCTGAAGAGATGTGGTGACGCTCCAGTTAAGGCAGCACAAAGCACGGCAACTCCACACACACACACACACACACACGCACACACACATGTCAAACAGATGCCAAGTCCTGCATTATTAACAGTGTTGTTAATGTGTCTCTCTACTTTCCTCTCCATTCTCCGGGCTAGTGGTTGGGGAAAGGCCAGGTGATGTGAAGAATAAAGAGGAGGGGGGGGGCTCATCAGTGATTGGACGCCTCTCTTTGTCAGTTGATAAAGGCCTATCTCTGCCATTATGCATGGAAGCAAAGGGCCCCTGCAAACAATCAGTGCTCTGTGTGATGAGGAGTCCAACCATATCTTTATGGCTGCTTCCCTAAAGCCTAAAGGCTTCTGTCTGCAGATCCTACACAATAGGATTATAATACTGTAGTATTGTAATTAACCACTAGGCACCATTCGTCCGGGTTTGTGGTCTATGGCCAATATTGGAATGACCGGAGCCTGTGTAGAGTGTGCCGCTCCTGGTCAATCAATAGCGGCGAACAGCCCCACAGAACCAAAAGCCTTTCTTTCTAATTGTTTCCGACCAGCGCAGGAGGTTGCGAAGTTGTGCTTCTAAAAAATGTATGAGAAATTTTTTGCCTGACCGCTGGTAACTCTCAATGTCAGTGGCAAATGTCATAATGTGGCCATGATGTGGTGACAAACTCATTTCGTGATAACTGGCGCTAGCGGATCACCACAGCTCAGCTGCACTTTTTTTTTTATTTATTTCATTTTTGCCATTTAATCTAATCCAGGAAAGATTGTTTCTGTTCATCTTATGACGAGCAGGTGGGCCACACGAGCCGAACACCATGATTGTGTGGTTAATGGGGGATTGTGACTTCCCAGAGGTGACATGAGAGCACAGCAACACAATAGTGAAAGTAAAAAAAAAAACAACCTTGACTGTATGTTCGTGTGACAGCATGTGTACTGTACATTAATTACATTTTCCTCCATTAGCAGAGTCTGATATCCACAGTGTCTTTCAGCAGGAATTGGGGTTACACGCCTTGCACAAAGGAACAAAAAAACACTTGAAGATTCAAACCAGCTACCTTTCCAGCACTGGCTCAACACACTGACAATTATGTAATCTCCGTGTGTGTGGGTTGGAGGATTTTGGGGGGGGGGGTCCATATGTCCACATCAACTGTGAGAATGCACTAGACTCTCACGGTAAAGAAAAAAAAAGACATTTCCTGAAAGCACTGGTTGAGTTGGCTGCTAACCACAGGCCGTATTCAATTCATATAGAACAGGAGACCCGTGTGCCTTTCTGCAGCCTCACAGTTGACCACACATAACAAGAAACACTCAACCGAGACAAATTGCATTTCTCATAAGGGCTGGGGACAATTCCATTCAATTTTTCACCTTGGTTGAGATTAAATTCAGCCTAATGCGTTGAATCAATGCTGTGTGTGTGCGCGCTTCATTTAACAAAAAAACTGAATCAAATTTGTTTTATGTCGTATGCACTTGATGTTGGTTGACAACTGAACTAAATGTAGGCCTACATCGAAAATATACAGTGGAGCAAAAAAGTATTTAGTCAGCCACCAATTGTGCAAGTTCTCCCACTTAAAAAGATGAGAGAGGCCTGTAATTTTCATCATATGTACACTTCAACTATGAGAGACAAAATGAGAAAAAAAATCCAGAAAATCACATTGTAGGATTTTTAATGAATTTATTGGTAAATTATGGTGGAAAATAAGTATTTGCTCAATAACAAAAGTTCATCTCAATACTTTGTTATATACCCTTTGTTGGCAATGACAGAGGTCAAACGTTTTCTGTAAGTCTTCACAAGGTTTTCACACACTGTTGCTGGTATTTTGGCCCATTCCTCCATGCAGATCTCTAGAGCAGTGATGTTTTGGGGCTGTCGCTGGGCAACACGGACTTTCAACTCCCTCCAAAGATTTTCTATGGGGTTGAGATCTGGTGACTGGCTAGGCCACTCCAGGACCTTGAAATGCTTCTAACGAAGCCACTCCTTCGTTGCCCGGGCGGTGTGTTTGGGATCATTGTCATGCTGAAAGACCCAGCCACGTTTCATTTTCAATACCCTTGCTGATGGAAGGAGGTTTTCACTCAAAATCTCACAATACATGGCCCCATTCATTCTTTCCTTTACACGGATCAGTCGTCCTGGTCCCTTTGCAGAAAAACAGCCCCAAAGCATGATGTTTCCACCCCCATGCTTCGCAGTAGGTATGGTGTTCTTTGGATGCAACTCAGCATTCTTTCTCCTCCAAACATGAGTTTTTACCAAAAAGTTCTATTTTGGTTTCATCTGACCATATGACATTCTCCCGATCCTCTTCTGGATCATCCAAATGCTCTCTAGCAAACCTCAGACGGGCCTGGACATGTACTGGCTTAAGCAGGGGGACACGTCTGGCACTGCAGGATTTGAGTCCCTGGCGGCGTAGTGTGTTACTGATGGTAGCCTTTGTTACTTTGGTCCCAGCTCTCTGCAGGTCATTCACTAGGTCCCCCAGTGTGGTTCTGGGATTTTTGCTCACCGTTCTTGTGATCATTTTGACCCAACGGGGTGAGATCTTGCGTGGAGCCCCGGATCGAGGGAGATTATCAGTGGTCTTGTATGTCTTCCATTTTCTTATAATTGCTCCCACAGTTAATTTCTTCACACCAAGCTGCTTACCTATTGCAGATTCAGTCTTCCCAGCCTGGTGCAGGTCTACAATTTTGTTTCTGGTGTCCTTTGACAGCTCTTTGGTCTTGGCCATAGTGGAGTTTGGAGTGTGAGTGTTTGAGGTTGTGGACAGGTGTCTTTTATACTGATAACAAGTTCAAACAGGTGCCATTAATACAGGTAACGAGTGGAGGACAAAGGAGCCTCTTAAAGAAGTTGTTACAGGTCTGTGAGAGCCAGAAATCTTGCTTGTTTGTGGGTGACCAAATACTTATTTTACCAAGGAATTTACCAATAAATTCATTAAAAATCCTACAATGTGATTCTCGGGATTTTTTTTTCTCATGTTGTCTCTCATAGTTGAAGTGTACCTGTGATGAAAATTACAGGCCTCTCTCATCTTTTTAAGTGGGAGGACTTGCACAATTGGTGGCTGACTAAATACTTTTTTGTCCCACTGTACACTGACGTCTGCGTTTCTTCAAAGCCCAAATGTAACATTTGAAATTTAATTGACCCCGAAGCCTGGAGCTCACCCGAGAGGAAGCTCGAGGCGTTATCAGCTGGTCATCATCCATTACAATATAGTCAACCATTGACTTGCCGCTCCATAGAAAACTGTCTGGGTCTCAATCTGTTTATTTTTAGCATTGTGAAGCATTGACCAGCCATTCAATAGGAAACCATGTGATTCAGTCCAAAACCATAGTCTGGTGACTGATCTCACACCTACCCGTCTTGACTGTTTGACTAGCCTGGCCCGGCTAGCCTCACGCTGGTTCAGCTGAGAGGCGGTTACCGTTCAATTCTCTCCACATGGCCCTTCTGCTCGCAGTCAACCCCCGTATTTTCCACATACCATCATAGCGACCACGACTGGGTGACCAGTCCCGGTTTTGGTGGCATGTCCACGGCTGGAACTGTGCATTAAAAAAGATCCCAAAGTGAATTAATATTACACGTAGCAAGAAAGACCGGGCAGCAGAGCCTATCGGTTGACAACAGAGGGAGCTGCTCGCTATAGCAGTTTCATTCACTCTTCTATTTGCTCACGGCAGGGAAACTTGGCCAGAGGCCGTCAAGTGAATCCACAATATCACCACAAACGTGTTTTCAAGCCAGGTTTCAATCGTTTTAAATACTAGCTAGTGATGTTATGTCACAGTTTATTTATTAAATAGTAGCTGATCTCTATAAGGTTTAAAATAGGTTATGCTAGCTAACATTAGCTATGTAGACTAAGTTAGCCAGCTAGGTTAGCTAGCTACTGTCATGGTAGCTAGGTTAAAAAACGTTCACATGTAAACATGCACGTGGACGGGCTATTTTGAAAATATGATCATAAAAAAATGCATAAAGAATTATATTTATTTGAAGGTTACAATTTTAATCGTTTGACATTTTAATATGTAGTGTGGAAATATATTTTGAAATGTGCATAGTTAACATAAGCATAACATGACCAGATTCAGGGATGTGATTTCTCCGGCATTCCGGATTTTCAGACTTGACAATGTGACCCACGTCACATCACGCAGATCTGTGCATACCATAACTGGTATGTAGCTGGCTAATAAAACCTTCCTTTTCCTTAGCCATCTAGCTAGATGGGTAATCAATGAGTCTAGCTAAAAATAACCATCAGTTCCTGATGGTATTGACGAAGCTAGTAACTTAACAGATAATGCTCCGTTAATGCTGTCTGTTACGAACCCTGTGGCTCTAGCAGTCAAGGGTGGTTGGTACAGAGACCCGTGACATAAAACTCATGCAAAGTGGTGTAGTGTACAGGAACAGTGAGAACAAACGACACAGACAACCAAAGCTACCGTAAAACATAAAACGTTTATTATAAACACACAGTAAAGGGGTTAGGGAAAAGGGGCTAAAAGGGGCTGAGCTGGACCCAAGAAATGAAATATGGCAAACACCCCTAAACTGAACTTGCCTGCCTCAAGAACCACTTAGCTAACCACTAACCAACACAAAAGTACAGTGGGTGGTCCACTCAGTTCTAACTAGTGTTTTTAGACAAAGTTTTCCTACGGGTTGTGTATGCCCAAGGGCAACTTGCCAAAAACCCCTTTTCCCAGGGACACAGGGACAAACAAAAACACAGGTTGAACAAGGACTAAACAGCACACAGCAAACAATTGACTAGACAACACCAAACAAAACACCACAGCAATACATACTCACATGAAACAGGACAAAGTGAGATGTATGTGCTAAACTAAGTGATGTATGAATGAACGAAGTGTCTGTCTATCAAAAACGGTATGTATCTCAAGAGTATCTATGTCCATGTGGGGTAAAGCAAAAGAGTCTCTCTGGGAGAACCAACTGACTGGGTTTTTAAACCAGGGATGTGTGATGTGATTGGGTAAAGGATAAAAGGAACAGGTGGTGCAATTAGGATGGGTGTCTACTGATTGGTCCACCTCAGCAGTCAGACGATGCACTCATGACTGCCAGGTGGGAAACACCAACGAGCACAATCAGGAACACCTGTGGAGATGTCAGGAGGGGAAAAACACAAACGCGCATGCAGGGTACCTGCAGGTGTAACACTGCCTCATCGACTGTAGGTCTCTCAACAGAGCAATCAGTATCGATCCTAATGAGGAGATGGACCCTACTGAACCCCCCCCCCACCCCCCCCCCAAGATATTGGTCTGAATGTTTCCTTCATCTAATACCAAGTCCAGTTCTCTAAGATACCGGACAGTTTGAGTCCAGTATCAGTGAGATTTTGATTAACAGGAGAGTAGATATGTCATATTGCACGCAAGTAGAATCTGGAGAGAAGCCGTTTGTGGAAAATGGGTAGTGAAGGCACTTTTCAGCATCTGTGTCTCTCACACTCTCTCTCACTCACCCTCTCGCTCTCAGACTCTGTTCGGTCCTGTCTCTGGTGTCACAGAATTATATGTTCAAAATAGAATGTTTGAAAGGAAAGCCATTTCCTGGTGATTTCACTGACCCGGCGCGCTGTTACCCTGTCTCCCAGAGTCGTCATGGCGACTGCTGCTGCAGACTCCCAATGTCTGGCATGACCTCCGACTGCCCATGCAGGCTAATGCCAGTGGCAGGAGAACATGACGATGTCATCAGTCTCCCAACCACCCGACTTGATGCCACATCTCAAGAGAAAAGATTCAGCACTAACTTCTGTTTTGCACTGACTGTTGACCCCTTGCTTTGTGAAAGTTCTGCTTGTTATTTATGATTTCATGACTGTTATGTATTAAAGGGATGTTCCACAAACATTTTTTTTCAATTACTGCGTACAGTAAATTCACCAGATTTCTGAAATGAAAACCGGGGACATTTCCAGTAAAAATTATTTATTCTATTAGTTAAAAAATCCAATGTTGTCTATAAGTAAAAAAGGGGAACAATTCCGGTTTCATGTATTTAGCCTATCAGGCACATTGATAGACAGGGAAAACAACTATACAGGTGCTGGTCATAAAATTAGAATATCATCAAAAAGTTGATTTATTTCAGTAATTCCATTCAAAAAGTGAAACTTGTATAATATATACATTCATTCCACACAGACTGATATATTTCAAGTGTTTATTTCTTTTAATTTTGAT
>JACXGI010001639.1:0-38910 GCA_016801175.1 Esox masquinongy
TTCCAACAGGACTTGGCACCTGCACACAGTGCCAAAGCTACCAGTACCTGGTTTAAGGACCATGGTATCCCTGTTCTTAATTGGCCAGCAAACTCGCCTGACCTTAACCCTATAGAAAATCTATGGGGTATTGTGAAGAGGAAGATGCGATACGCCAGAACCAACAATGCAGAAGAGCTGAAGGCCACTATCAGAGCAATCTGGGCTCTCATAACAACTTAAGTAATATTCTAATTTTCTGAGATACTGAATTTGGGATTTTCATTAGTTGTCAGTTATAATCATCACACTTAAAAGAAATAAACATTTGAAATATATCAGTCTGTGTGTAATCAATTAATATACTATACAAGTTTCACTTTTTGAATGGAATTACTGAAATAAATCAACTTTTTGATGATATTCTAATTTTATGACCAGCACCTGTATATATACACACTGCTCAAAAAAATTAAGGGAACACAATCATCACAGTATAACACAAAGTCAATAAAACTTCAGGAATATCAATATGTCCAGTTAGGAAGCATAAGCGATTGTGAATCAATGTCACCTGTTTTGGTGCAAATGAAAGTGACAACAGGCACGCTGGAGAGGCAACAGCAAGACAATCCCAAAAAGGGAATGGTTTTGCAGGTGGTGGTCACAGACAATTGCTCTCTCCTCATCCTTCCTGACTGATTCTTCTGTAGTTTCGTGTTTTGTTAGTGTCCTTGTCACTACTGGTAGCATGAGGCGGTTCCTGCAGCCCATTCAGGATGCACAGGTTGTCCAGCTCCTCTAGGATGGCACATCTATACGTTCCGTCGCAAGGTTTGCTGTGTCTCCCAGTACAGTCTCAAGAGCATGGAGGAGATACCAGGAGACGGGCCATTACACGAGGAGAGCTAGACAGGGCCGTAGAAGGGCATCAACCCAGCAGCAGTAACGGTATCTGATCTTTTGTGTGAGGAGGAACAGGAGGAGCACTGCAGGCGTCTTACAAAATGACCTCCAGCAGGCTATTGGTCTGCATATTTCGACCAAACTGTCAGAACTGTCTGGAGACGCCGTGGTGAACGTTATGCTGCCTGCAACATCATCCAGCACGACTGCTTTGGCAGTGGATCAGTGATGCTCTGGGGAGGCATATCCTTGGAGGGTCGCACAGACCTCCACGTGCTAGCCAACGGTACCCTGACCGCTGGTAGGTACCAGGATGAAATCCTCAGACACATCGACAGACCTTACGCTGGTGCAGAGGGCCCTGGGTTCCTCCTGGTGCAGGACAATGCCCGGCCTCATGTGGCCGGAGTATAGGCAGTTCCTGGATGACAAAGGCATTGATGCCATTGACTGGCCCACACGTTCCCCAGACCTGAATCCAATTGAGAACCTCTGGGACGTTATGTAGCGGTGCATCCAACGCCACCAAGTAGCGCCACAGATTGTCCAGGAGCTCACTGATGCCCTGATCCAGGTCTGGGAGGAGATCCCCCAGGACACCATCCGCCATCTCACCATGAGCATGCCCAGACGTTGTCGGGAGTGCATACTGTACAGGCACGTGGGGGCCGTACACATTACTGAGCCACATTATGAGTTGAAACAGCCGGTGATTTCAATGGTTTACTTTGATTTGTGTCTGAATCCAGCCCTCAATCGGTTAGTGATTTTGGTTTCCATTCACCGTTGTCATGTCATTTTGTTCTCAACAAATTACACAATGTAAAATAAAGATTTTGATCTTTAATATATTTCCTTTATCGAGCCCCGATGTGCGTTTTAAGTGTTCCCCTAATTTTTTTGAGCAGTGTATATAAGTGCTGTAATATATAAATATAAGGACAATAATTCCAACATGGTTCACAGTTTAGGGAGTAAATTCGCACAAATCCTACATAGTACACTATTTACAGTGCCTTCCACAAGTATTGGCACCCTATATCCTACATAGTACACTATTTACAGTGCCTTCCACAAGTATTGGCACCCTTAAAGTTCTTGCAAATAAGGCTATGAAAAAAATATCACTGATTTTCTTAATTAAGAATTAGGCCTAGATCAAAAGTAGTAAACAACTGTATGTTGGGAATATGTTGCCATTTCAGATGGAGCCGACGCGTCGTACCGTCCTTGGACCTTGTAGAGAGTGTTTGAGAAGGCACTGACGATGATCTGGGGCCGGTTGCCTTTAGAGAAGTAGTGTGACATCAAGTCCTGTAGGACAGCCTCATCCTTATAGTTGTCACAGCAGAAGGTCTTCATGAAGCTTCTCAAGCAGCTCTCCACTGCTACAGCAAGCGTAGGGTCCTTCAGGTTTATACATGCACCTGAGGGGAAAAAGATGGATGTATGGGTGGGTGGAAGAGTAGAGGAATGGATGGATGAGATAAATGCAAACAACCATTCAACTACATTTGTAATTAACCTGGGACACAACCTATCCATTGGGGTAGTCCTTGTAAAGACTTAAGAACTTATTTATATTTGTCTATAACACATGTACTTCAGTCAGAGCAAAATGTGATCGGTTACGGTAACCAAAAACACACTGACCTATAGGGCCGATAGGTTTCTTAATAAAGCGTCCTTGGATGTGAGCCTTGTCTATGGCGTCGAGCAGGTCAGGCATGTTATCTCCAAAACGCTTCAGTTTGTTGGATCTACTGGCCAGGAGCTGGTTCTTCCTCTTCAGTTTAGCCTCCATCGACACCTGGATATTCCTCTCCTCCAACCTAGTGCAATAAATCAATACATGAGCATTCCATGCTCATCAATACATACAATACAGCGTTCCATGCATTTTTGAGTACTAATACCATGGAATAATGTGAGCACATCTGCTATGCAAACTGAGGCCTAGAAGCTGACAGTCTCTTCAGGCTCTACCCCACTCACATCCAACACTACGCTTCTTCACACTGTGCGATGATGTTAAAAACTGCCAAATGTTGTTAGGTATTAGTTGAAGAACTCGTTTTAATACTGTTGAAAAATTATACTGTGAAATGCTTCTATAACTATGTTTTATAACAATCTTTAGCTGTATGACAAGATCAGCCACAGATCCTTGGATAAGAGAGAGACATTGATTTTGAATCATTTTCCATTACCTTAGCTTGTCCAGCTCCTCCTTCCCTTTAAACAAAGCCTGTTGCTTGTCCTTGATCTCCTGATTTAGAGTCGTGCACTCCTCCTCATGCTTCTCCAGCTGTGTCCTCAGACTGGAGATTTTCTGCAGTCTCTTTGAGTGCTCTGCCTCGGCCGCCTGATTCTGACGTCCACTGCAGGGTTACGTCAAAGATCATTTCAATTGTGAAAGTATGTAAAGAAATCCACCTGACCGTTGGGACTGAATTTGTAACTAGTTATATAACCAAAAGAATAAATGGACCACGAGTCGTAACTTCATTAGAAACGCTAAATCAACATATCCTCTGAATATTGACTGAAGTTCAAAGCACAACATCCACAAAAACCTAATCACTCACATATTTTTCACTTTGTTAATTCTCTCTTGAAGAAGACACTGTTCCTTCTCAGACTGCTTCAGTTTGTTCAGAGCACGGAAGTAAACCACCTAGAGTGCAATGTGTGTCGGACGGAAAGTACAGCTCAAAACAGATCCATTCACTTTTCTGGTGTGTTTAAAATAATTGGTAAGTAAGATATTTGAAAATGTAAATGGGAATTTAAGGGTGCGCCCATTGTCAGACATAAGCAACATGTGTGACTGCCACCATCAGTCAAAAGAAAATGGTGTGAATCCCAAACCAGATCTTTTCCCTATGAAGTGCACTACATATCAACAGAACCCTTGCACTACATAGGGAATAGCATGGCATTTGGAAACTTTGCCTATGTTAATTGACTGAAATAGGAGTGGCCCCAACCCAGCATCGTACCTCCTGTTCCTTCTGGGCTTTAATCTTGGCCTTCACTTCCTCCTTTATCTTTAGACAGTCTTCTGATAAGGTCTCCTCCTCCTCCCTCCGACTGTCAAGCCTGCTCTGCATGTCCTGTAATTTCTCTTCAGCCACTGACACTTTATTCTTGCGGGAAAATAGGGGAACATATAAACTGAACAAAAATAAAACCCCAACATGAAAGGTTGTGTTTACATTTTTGTTCAGTGTAGGTAGGACTTCTAAGAAGACCCTAACAGCATCACTTTCTCCATCACAACAATAGCATATATGGTTTATAACAATTCACAAATACCTGACAGAGTTGAAGGTTGTCTTCATGTTTGTGATTACTTTCCTCAGCATCGATTTGCTCTTGAAGCTGTTGAAGAAAACACTCTTTTTCTTTCACCTAAAAGATCAACAGGTGAAAATAAAATAACATTGATTTCATTCTATTTTCTTAGATCTTAGGAGGTCAAAAGGTAGATCTTAAAAAATAAGTAACATCAAGGTACAGTATTTCTAATAGCCCCAACTTAATATACTGTTGAATACAATCTAAAAGGAACCCACCAAGCACCATGCCATCATTTTCTTCAGTTCCTCCAGAGTCTTCTTCATGTTACCAACAGATGACAAATTTTCATACCTCTCCTTCTTCTGCAAAAACTCCTGCTTAAGATCTTTTAGACACTGAAAGCGAATGATAAACCACGGTTAATCCAATGTACTATCCTATTGAATATAAAACTTGTAAAAAGAAACTACTAAGCTATGCATACAGTAGATATCAAAGGCATACACTCCTTATTGAAAACTGAGTTTTTTTGTATGTAAAGGCTGAAATTAGGATATAGAATTTTTCACCATAAATACAACCTTGTAAGCAACAGTATTTAACTGAAAAAAAATGGTATACATATATCATGGAACACTGTGAAGATCATTAAAAACTGGAGGTAAAATGGTACCACTAGGACAACGCAAAACTCAGGATGTCCCTACAGCAGGGAGACTGCTCATCAGGCAGGCATGGTCCAGCATGGTGGTGGCAGCAACATGCTAAGGGGCTGCTTTTATTTAGCAGGAACAGGTGTCGCTGGTCAAGACAGAGGGGACAATGAATAGCCCCAAACTTCCAGATAATTTGGTGTGTATCCTGCTGGTCTGACATGTCTTGATTTCATCCATTACATAAACAAACCCCGCATTTTCAACAATAGTGAATAGCCATTTTACATCCACTGTAGACAGTGTAATATCAAATTTGTACCAGTTAAAGTGTAACTTCAAATCTAATACACTTATCGAAAACCTTTCCATTGGACAGCACTACCTCTTCTTGTTGCTCAACCTGTTCTCTAGTAACTGCTTTAGTCTGCTTTATATGAATGTAGTCTCTCTTCATCTGCTCCAATAGCGTCGCTTTCATGAAGAACTAGATGAGTAGAATAGAGCACAATAAATTGAATACATTTTCCACGGTAACTTTGGCTGTGCATGCATTAATAGACACAAGACTGCAGCTATACCTTATACTTATCTGCCTCGCTTTTTGAATGCAGAAATTGCTTACTCATTTCTTGATTAAGAATTGAGACTGGGTTATCCACCTGTCACCAAAAATGAAAAGTAAAAGAAGTATTTCATGTACGGACATTAATAGAAGTAAAATAATTTAAATGAAGACTCATAGAGACAGAGAAAATACCTGGATGTTGAAGTGATCTAAAATTGAAGTTAACTCCTCTTTTTTATTTGAAACTAAGTGCCCTAGAATAGAGGTTCAATGTCATTAAAAATAGAAAAGATTAACAGGACACCATACTGACAGAACTGATTGGTCTGGACATAAACTATTACCTGATAGGACATTTTTTTATTGACACTTGGTAAACAGGTACATACTGTATATGGAAAGTGATTCTGACTTGGTACTTCAATGTTAATTACATCAGTATGTTTGTAGTGCTGTTTACATTCAGTAGCCAGTACATTAGATTCATCGCCCTGTTCACTCAAATGAATCGTTCCTAGAGTGAATCTGGGGGTTGCAATATAAAGCAGGCAGACAGGCACTGAATCATTCAATTACGGTTCGATTGAGACTTTGAATGGGTAAAATGATATTGATGTGCATTACTGAATTTTGGAATGCACAACTTGTCTGCCCTCGTCACGGATTGGCTATAGCAGGATACGACCAGACTGGGTACCACTAACATCAGCTGAAACCAAGGAGTGTCTGCAACGGGGACACAATCACCAAGACTACAAAAATGGTGTGGAAAAACATCGCCTGGTCCAGCTAATTGTCCAGTTGCATCATGATGATGGCAGAGTCAGAATTTGGCATAAGAAGCATAAATCCTTGGACCCATCCTACCTGTGTCACTGGTAAAGGCTGGTGGCGGTGGTATATTGGTTTGGGGAAGATTTTACTGGAGCACATTCAGTCTTGACACCAATTGAGCTTTTTATGAATGACACAGTGTATCTGTAAATAGTTGCTGACCCGGTGCTTCCCATCATGGCATGTCAAGTTTACCCTTTGTCACATGGATACTTCCAGCAAAATATATCGCCATATCACAAAGCATATACTGTTTCAGAATGGTTCAGGGAACATGACTGCAGATTCAGTTTACTTGAGTTGTCCCCACACCTCAATTCTAAGGAATATCTTTGAAATGATACAGAACAGGCTGTTTTATGGATCACTCTTTGTGTGTCAGTACAGATACTTTTGAAATAACATCATTTGACACATTAAATAACACAATTTGGTGCGCTAAATAAGACTATTCTCCCCTATAAAATATGAATACGAAATCATACGTTTAGCTGACACTGCTGGTCAGAAAAAAAAGCTAGCTGAAGGATGCAAACAAGGTTCTCCCCAACATAAAAAACAATCTGTTTTACTTAGAGAACTAGCAAGGTGTCATGCCATCATGTAAATACTCCTAATTTGTAAGACAGTTCATTGTTGGTCATGTTTAGACCTGGTCCATTCAAGCAATGCACAAGTAACTATAATGATGATTGCTTTTGCTTGGGCTAGTTGATTCATTTATTATCTATATATCAAGATATTTTCATGTTCAACTGTTTTAATAGAATTGGTGAATATATAGATGAATCAAAATCATTGCAAAGAAACAGAAAACTTCAGTTGCTGGTCAGTGTTTCCAGGATAGTTCTGGTAATCTGTTTCTTATTTCTAGCATCAAATAGTGCCACTAAATGCGGCAAATCCGTGCCCAGAAGTATCGAGATATTCTGGATGCAAAGTTGGATCCAACCCGATACTAGACACACCTAGATGTACCTAATAAACTGGTTACGGTCTCTACATTATCCATCAACAAATCAAATAAACTGGTTACTGTCTCTACATTATCCATCAACAAATCAAATAAAAAGTGTATGATCAAAGAATAATCATGTAATGAATATTGGGGAGAAAAATGAAACAAATAATATTTCATGAACCAAGTTGCATTAAAACACCTTCCCTTCCTGCCACAGGACCCCGTGCAGACCTCACTTACCTGACTTGCTCTTTAACCTACACGTCCGAACACCATCACAAGAAATCCTCTGTTCAATACAAATGCTGTCTCCATAGACATCCCCTTTATATGCGTCTGGCCCTCTGTTCCGCAGTTTCACGGTCACATCTGCCGTGCTAGATACAAGTTGAACCACATGGACTTTGCATTGGTTGATTCCTTAGTTTCATTTTTGTAATTTATAAAAGGCTGTTAAAGGCGACTTCAGCAAAATAACAACAGTAGACAAACTAGGTAACAATCACATGTCAGATCTTACAAAACCTTCCTTGTACCTATCAGCAAAATCAGTAGTGACTTGAATTCACAATGTCCACTGAAACAAAGAGATATGGAATGGTGGTCTATATAAATACAAGAACTTACCTTTCACCATTTTTCACAAAACCCTTCAAAGATACTCCTCTGTTAGTAATGGTAGCCTTTCCACCAAGACCCACTATTAGAGCGGTGAGGATGGCACTTTTCCCACCTAGAAGAGAAATTAGATGGCAAAAAATGAACATTGTATAGGGGAAACTATATTTAATTGTGTGTTAAACTGTTATGATGACTTCAGAGAAAAGGTAGATAGGTACTGTACAGTTAATCAATAAAGCAAAAAGGAGTGCAGTATATATCACATTTAATGGTTGTTCTCATGCATGACACAAGGCGGATATCACACCCTTTGATCAAAAACACTGCTTATATCTATTATGAACTGGTTACTGACTAAATTAGAACAGTAAAAAATAAGAGTCATACTTAAAGGTATACAATCTGATATACCTTGGCTTCCACCCAATTTATAACAAGACATACACAACATGTTGGTAAGGCATATAGACAGTACAAAGTAACAGATTACAATTCATCTTTCTTACTTCCATTGCTGCCAACAATGAAGTTGACATTTGGCCCAAACTGGAAAGGACCAAGTAAAGGATGACACATGAAATTCTTTATGGTTATGCTTTCAATTACTCCAATATCTCCCAAACCCTAAAATAAATTGAAGGACAAAAACAGAAGGAAATGTTAAGCAGTTACAAATCAATCAATCAATCAATCAATCAATCAATAATGAGGAACTAACTGAGGGAGAGGTGAAGTGGTCCTTAAACAATGTTCCATTATCCTCTCTGCCATCTTCTTCTGTAACTGCTTCCAATCTGCTTTTCTTTGTGAATTTTGTATCGCTCAAAAACTTGCTTTTTCTCTTCATAGTAACATCTGAATCCACTGTTGAAATAAATAAAAAAGAAATCTGCATAAAGGATAGCAATTGCATGGGTACGTTGAATCAAACTAATGGCCCACATATACTTCACGCTAAGTACGTGTACGCATACGCAGGATGGCTGCCACACTATCCTGCGTACTTTTGGTCCGACCTTCGTGCACATCTCCCTAAGGTTTCGATATACTCCAGTTTCGGAGGTGTAGTTATGTGCGTACGCGAACGCGTACGCTACGCAAGCGGCATTGCTAACACACTCCACTGCGTACTTCATGTCTAAACAGATATTTAAAAGGTATGTCCACAATGAGGCAGTCCGCAACGCAACATTTTCTACCTGCCCGGAAATACGTTGACAACTGCAGATTTTGTACAACCACAATATACATGGCGTCAGAGGAGGAGGTATTGTTATTATATTGTTATTAACGTATGTCTTACGAAAACGACAAAAAAAGAGCGGCAGCGACGTCCTCGAAGATGGTGCTTTTAGACCATTAAACGTATTCATTGTGTACTACTACTTCGATGTTTCCGTCTCGCACAACCTCAGAGGATCTTGGGTATACTGCCCCACGATTTCTGTTGGTATTGCACCTGCGTATGCGTACACTCAAGGCCTAATTGGACCAAATATGCTTCACGCTACCTACGTGTACGCATACGCAAGATGGCTGCCACACGTATCCTGCGTACTTTTGGTCCGTACTAGAGCCCGCCCGAACCCGCAAACATGATGTCACAGCTTGTAGAAATAGTGAAGAATTTACACAAATGTTAGGGCTCTGTTAAACGTTCAGAATTACAGAAATAAAACACTGCGTTAAATTAAACGGACCATATGATAAACGTGTTCACGTCAAGCTAAAGTAAAGCACCACACATGACAAATAACTAGGATGGGTATCGACGTGTTCCTCCTTTACCACGAAATTCTTTGAAAACATTTGTCCGTACCTTGTGCACGTCTCGCTAGGCCTTGAAGGTCTCGATATGCTCCAGTTTCGGAGGTGTACGTATGTACGTACTACATTAATAACAGTACCTCCTATGTCGCCATGTTTATTGTGGTTGTACAAAATCGGCAGTTGTCAGTTGTACCAACAGAAATCGTGGGGCCGTATACCCAAGATCCTCTGAGGTTGTGCGAGACAGAAACATCGAAGTAGTAGTATACAATGAATACGTTTAATGGTCTAAATGCACCATCTTGGTTGGCGTCGCTGCCGCTCTTTTTGTCGTTTTCTTAAGACAAATTAATAACAGCACCTCCTATGTCGCCATGTTTATTGTGGTTGTACAAAATCGGCAGTTGTCAACGTATTTCCGGGCAGGTAGAAAATAATTTGTGGCAGACTGCCTCCTTGTGGACATAGCTTATAAATATCAGTTTAGACATTAAGTACGGAGTGGAGTGTGTTAGCAATGTCGCTTGCGTAGCGTTCGCGTACGTACACATCCGAAACTGGAGTATATCGAGACCTTAAGGAGTAAAAGTAGGTCTGTAGGGAGACTGGTAAATGCTGCTGTGATGACAGATGAGGCCATTAAAACAAAGGCTATAGTCCTTTGAGGAAGTGATTTGATCTGTAGCGTTTAAAATATTTTGCATTGCTATGGTATTTTGCCCATATTTGTATTTACTGGATTTTGTATTTACTGGAGTGATAGCTTCAGCTACTTCACAGGAAGGCGCCATACAGTACAAAACTCGGCAACTGCCAGTTGACACATCCATGAACGCGCAGGTGCAATGAAACATTCCAATCATAATATTTATACCCAACACATTATGTTCAGGTTTCTATTCAGCTGAACAGGTGATGAAATTTCATGGGGGTTGATATAATAAAAACGCTACAGACGGTTGGCTAGTATAGGCTATTATTGCAAGATGAGATAAAGCATGAACGTTTTTAACAGAAGTACCAATGCGTTTAACAGGTGCAGACTTGCAGTCCAATCTTATCTCATTCCTACATTTTAACTTATGAAATTATGGAATGTAATTTCGAAATGACGAATTGTACATCGTGTTCTTCAATAACATAGGAAATAGACAGCATACGCACCTAACTCTGACTTCCTGGTGTGGTAGACTGAACGACGTCTTGTGAAACGTGGGAGTGTCTTAACTTAACTGACTGACAAAAGATTGACTTCTGTATTTGTCATGAACCCGGATGAGCTGAACTCTCCAATGTCAGAATTAAGATGCATTATAGTCTCACCGTCAAGAAGTTAAAACAGTATTTTAACACTTGACTGACCAAAACGAAAATTAGACCTCACCTGAAATATTTTTTTTGCTCAATGGAAGGTTTGGCTTGTTCACAATTTAGCATTTAACCATCAGCGTGTAATCGGTTTTGAGAGTGAGATAGATTCGGCCTGTTATCGAATATTTATAACAACGCTAAAACTGCGAACTCTGTAGTTATACTTTGAAATATACGTTTTTGGAGTAGTGTTTGCAACAGGTGTCGCGCTCACTCCACTAAAAACCCGAACAAATATTTTTTTGCTATAACACCATATCTTAAAAACAACCAATTTTATCTCGCACTCTGTCAATAAAACCCCATGTAAAACTGTACCATAGTGCAGTGGCTCCCAACCCTTTTCAGTTACTGTACTCCCAAAAAGATTTTGCACTGCTTGGAGTACCCCTGAATTACCCCCTCATGTTAATTTCACTAGTAATCCTATGGTGTCATGAGTGTTTTCAAGTACCCCCTGTGGAGAGGCCAAGTACCCCCAGGGGTCCTAGTACCCCTGGTTGGGAACCACTGACATAGTGGAACGCTCCCAAGATCTCCCGTGGTCAGAAATTACGCGAGATTTTACTGCTTTTCAGTGATTAACCTCAATAAAAGCTAGTTAGGGGAAGTGGTGAATTACGAGATCGCGTTCGTGTGGATGGAAGTCAGGTTTTCCGAAACATCACAATGAAGTTAAGCTTGGTAAGGATTTATTTTGGGTTGACTGCAAAGAATAATTGCTTAACTAGCCTGCAGAAGTCTACTTCGCAAGTACTTACCGTTTGACCAGCGTGTCAATAATCAACTTGTTATAGTTTACTGTAGAGCGATAATTGCCGACGAAGAAGGCAGTATATAGAACAGAAATAGTGTCATGAGCTTTATTTAATATAATGCACAAATTCAACCATTACACTTATAAATTGAATTGATATTTCATGATTTTAAACTGAATTGATTGAATTAAGTACATTTCCAATTGAAAAGATATTTTGATTCAATGTGGATGATTTGTATTGTAATTGTATGGAGCAAATTGCTTTCGATGCATGGGAATGCAAGAATAGAATTGACTTTGTGTTAAGGGCCCTGATTACTGCAAATAAAGTTTAATTCTCAAGTTTATTATATAAACCTGACCGTGAGATGATCTTAGTGTCTGCTAAATGACAAGTAAGAGGTCCACTTACATAATTCTTGTTTTCTATTTCCAGTTTAATTGTGATCTGAGGTCCTGATTTCTACAACATGTGTTCTATTCCTGGACTACCAATACTAGGATCCCAAGTATCAGTTCTCATCACAAGGGTAAACCTAAATCCTATCTGTGCTCTAGTGGAATTGTGGGGAAACTTTTTTCAAGAAAGGAGAAATGCTTATCAGCAAATGAGAAAGGAAATTCAGATTTCCATAAAGACGTTTTGTAAATCAGAGGGAAAACCTGGAGACCTGTGTCTAGCTCATCTTAATGAAACCTGGCACAGGGCAAGAATAATATCAAAACATGAGCAGAGTTACAATGTGTTTCTCATTGATGAAGGGATATATCAAGTTGCTTCAAGCAATGCCTTAGCATGGGGTCAGAATGACTGTTTTACTTTACCCCCAGAAGTGGAGTTCTGTGTTCTTGCCAATGTGTTCCCCTTATCTCATGAAAACAAATGGACTCCAAGCGCCTCTGATTTTTTAGATTCTCTTTGTGGTAAAACATTCAATGGAATGGTGCAGGATATATTACCGGGCAGAACAGTCCTCCTCTATCTTCCGAATGTTAACCGACATATGTATGAAGTTGGCTTTGCCAGAAATCTCCACAGTGAGAAATTCAAACAACTTGTTATATCTTCGTTCAACTTGCCAAAGAGCAAAGCCTTGTTGACAAAAGCAGTGCTGCCTACCGTGTCACGAGAACAGACTGAAACGGGCAGAGAACAGACTGAAACGGGCAGAGAACAGACTGAAACGGGCAGAGAACATGAGCAATTTCAGCAATATTTCTATCCAGAACTGCTAGCTAACTCAGTAGAGATTGTGGAAGTCACAGAGGTCATTAACCCACAGCGCATCTTCTGCAGACTCTCAATTTTCTCACAAGAGCAGAAGAAACTCTCTGAACAGATTCATGAATATCATGAAGGAAGATTGTCTTTTTGCAAGGAAAGGCCACAGGTCTCAGGAACTCCATGCACAGCAAGAGGAAGCAATGGCCAGTGGTGTCGATCTCTACTGCAGCAGGACATTGGATCAGACAGTACTGTTGTGGAAGTACTACATGTGGATAGTGGAAAGACTGATTTTGTCCATGTAAGTAACATCAGACTACTGGCTGCCAAGTTCTTGAGATTTCCAGTTGTGACTTATGTCTGCTCACTCCAAGGGATCAAGAACACAGACATTGGCTGGACAGTGGATGAAATTGAATATCTAAAATCTTTGCTCTTGCACCAGACTGTCATTGCCAAATTTCAATACATGGACTTGGGTATAAACTATGTGACACTCTATAGAGAGAACAATGTAAACATCAACAACCTTTTCAAGGGGATGAAAAGAGATAATCTGGTGTCGGAGGGTCCTCCAACTCAAGTCAAAGTGGAACGCATTTCCTCAGAAATACGAGACCGTGAGTCTCCCAGTCCAGACTCTCCCTCAGCAACAGAGGCTGTCCTGAATGCAAATCTGTTACAGGTAGGCAGTATCTTGGACATCAAAGTATCTTTCATTGAAAGTCAGACAAAATTTTGGACAACATTCCCAGCTCCTATGAAACCTCCACTTTCTCATGCACTACCCAAAACATATAACTTCTCATTATACAACATTGAAGTTGGAACAAAAGAGAAGGTGTGGATCACTAGTGTAAAAAGCATTGTTCACTTCTACGGGCAACTTGAAAGAAATTCTGCTGTAATTGACAAACTAACAAAAGATCTTCAGCATCTTTGCCACCAGCCAAAGCAGAGCACAAAATGTCCTCAATCACTAGAAGCTGTTTGCATTGCAAAATATACTGATATGCAATGGTACAGAGGACAGATTAAAGCAACACATCCGATCATCCAGGTTAATTTTGTTGATTATGGTGACACTGCAGCAGTGAGCCAATCAGATATCCTTCCCTGGCCTGTAGAAGCTGACTTGCTCATGTCAGTTCCAGTGCAAGCTGTTCTGTTTGGACTCAATGGTGTTCCAGGAGATGTATCCCAAAAGGTCCACAGCTGGTTTGAACAGCGTGCCACCAACCAAAGCGTTACCTTCAAAGTGGTAGGAAAAGATTCTGGTGGAAAACTGTTAGTTGAACTGTATGATGGAACAATCCATATAAATGAGAAAGTCAGAGAGAAGCTGAAAGAGGAGACACTAGGAAAATGTGTTTTAGTCCAACGGCCTTCTAGCAGCTGTAAACGATCAAGTTTTGGATCCACAGATGCTTTTCAGAAGGAATTGATTTTCCCCAATAGTGTGCAAACGGCAACATATTACAGTTGGAATGCAAGTGGAACTGCAACAAACCACAGTAATGCAATGTGTTTTGCATTGCTGCAAAAGAGTGTCGGAGAATTTACACTTCAACAGTCACCACGGGACAATACATCAGAAAAGAAGCCTATGGCTGCACATGATGGAAATAAATATAGTGTCTATAAACTTGCTGACCTTCCACTGAGACCCTTGAAACCAGGGTTGGTAACTGAGGTGTATGTTTCGCACTGCAACAGCCCTTCCAGTTTCTTCATTCAAATGACAAAGGATAGAGAGAATATCTCTCTTGTGAGCAAACTTGTTTCACAGTCTTGTGATGCCCCTCTGGTTGACCTGAAGAAACTCCAGTCTGATGACTTGGTGAATGCAGAGCATCCTGAAAACACCTCATGGTATCGTGCCATAGTAAGGAGCAAACCTGGAAATGGAACAGTTCATGTTGAATTTATAGACTTTGGAAATGAAGCAACAATTCCATCTCTGAAAGTCAAACAAATTGACAAACAGTGCCTAGAATATCCCAGGTTCAGTATTCATTGTGTACTAGGAGGGATAACTAATCCTAACAATAAAGAGACATGGGGTGACAAGGTCAAATTCATGTTCAAAAAGGCTACAACAGGCAACAGTGAGAAGAAACTGGCATGCACGTTTATAAAGGAGATCGGGTCTGTTTGGGAAGTCAGTCTAGAAGATGAAGGTATTGTTTTTGAACATTCAGTTAAAGCTTATCAAACAGTCCGAGCAAATGCATCACATTTATTTTCAGGTGTAAGCACAATTCCCCTACTGTACAAGAAGCCATGTATTTCCCAGAACCAGACTTTAGATGTCTATGCATCCTCTATAACTGGACCCAACTACTTCTGGTGTCAACATGCAAACTCAGAGGAACTAGACAGAATCTCAACAATTGCTCAAGAGTTTGGTAAGTTACAACTGCAAGACTCTATCCTCATGGATACCCTAAGCTCAAGAAGTCCTTGCCTTGCTCTGTTTGAGGATGACAACCGATGGTATCGTGCTCAGGTCATTCACAAAACTGATAATCTTTTCACTGTTCTTTTTGTGGACTATGGAAATGAGTCCAAAGTTGATCTCAAAGCCATGAAGTCAATCCCACCTTTGCTACTAGACAGCGCCCCTCAGGCCTTTTTGTGTTCTCTGGAGGGATTTGAGCAGTCCAAAGGTACCTGGGATGACAACGCTGTGGATGGATTCTATCAGCTTATAGTTGACAAATCATTAAAAGTTAAAGTTCAGAATATGGATGATAATCTGGAAAATCCCACCCCACAGTACCAGGTCAAAGTAGAGTGTGAGGATCATGTTATAAACGACTTGATGAGAAGTTACTGGTGTTGCTATGATTTGCAGGTCATTAGCAAACCATTTGAGTGCACTGTTTCAAATGAAACTTTAAACTTGTCTGAGTATAAATGTCCTACACAAGAAACAAATCCCAAGTGGAATTCCACTGAGCTTTCAGTGATGGATGGATCACTAACCATTAAGCAACATTCAGAAGACAATCTGGCAGTCAGAAGAATCTGTTATGATAGTCTTGCAGGAGTCTCAAGTCTGTCCAGTTTACCTTCCAATAGTGTCCACAAATGTCAAAATCTTCCAACAAGGTCCATCAAACCAGGTTGGGTAGCAGAAGTCTGCATTTCACACTGTAATAGTCCATCAAGTTTCTTTGTTCAATTAGTAGAGGATCAAAATGAACTGTTCTCTCTTGTGGAAAGATTAAACTCTGACCAGTCAAATGGTGCATACAGGAATGTTGTTAATCCGCAGCCAGGGGATCTGGTAAATTCAGAGTTTCCAGGTGACAGTTTCTGGTATCGTGCAATCATTCTAGAAACTATTGGAGAAGACAAAGTTCATGTACAATACATAGACTATGGCAATGAAGCAAATGTTTCATCCCTCAAAGTTTGCAGGCTAGACACACACTTCCTGGAGCACCCACGTTTTAGCATTCATTGCTCTTTAAGTGGACTTATAGACAGTCAAGACAAAGACTTTGAACAAAACTTGATCCAGTTCAAGAAAGTTGTAGACAGTGAGAAAAAAATTACCTGCAAGTTCATCCAAGAGACTGGAACCACTTGGGAGGTTTGTTTTATAGACCAGAACGACATACTAACAGATTCACTAAATCTATGTTATTCAGCTTCAGAATCTAATCCTCTTGACAAGAAAAGCCCAAGTTCTGGATCTGTGCCATCTCAGTCCGAGGGGGCTCACAGAAAGCATACTACTCAGCTGCAGTTCCGGGAACCAGACGTTTTCTTGGGACAGACTCTGGATGTGTATGCATCCTCCATTGCTGGCCCTGACTATTTCTGGTGCCAGTATGCAAACTCTGAGGAACTCAGTGAAATCTCTAAACTTTGTCAGGATATTGGAAATACAAAACAAAAGGACACAGTCCCAAGGTTTACCCTGAACCTTGGAAGTCCTTGTCTAGCACTCTTTTCTGAAGATGAGCAATGGTATAGAGCTCAGATTAGCAAATGTGATAATGTTATCTCTGTTGTCTTTGTGGACTATGGAAATGAGTCTGAAATTGATTTGAAGTCTCTGAAGTCACTTCCAATTCAGCTGCTAGAGCGCCCACCTCAGGCCTTTCTATGTTCCTTGAATGGATTTGAGAGATCAAAAGGCAGCTGGGATGACAATGCAATTGATAGATTCTACGAGCTCCTTGCTGATAAGCCATTAAAAGTGACTATTCAGAAAATGGATTGTAACAATGAGCTTCCCATTCCTCAATATGAAGTTAAAGCAGAGTGTGAGAAGCTTGTTGTGAATGACTTCATGAAGAAGTTGTGGAGGAGTTTCCCTGCTGAGTCTCAATCAGGTTGGTACACTTAAGCCTAGACACTTGGTTTCTTAATTGTATAAACATTTGTAATTGTACTTTTCCACCATTTCTGTTTTGAGAAGGGTATGTTTTTAATTTAATTCAGGTTCTGCAACATTTATTGACAGAGTTGTAGATTATGCCACAAAGGAGCCACTTCTGAAGAAATAGTATTGAACATTTTATTGATGTCTCTGTAAAATTTTTCTGAGCAAATTTTATTTTGGTGACTTGTACTTCAGCTGAATTTTAAAATAGTAATAACATATTTTATACTACTATACATTTTAATTGTTAAATCCTATTATGCCTAAATGTTGTTTGCACATAGAAAAGCCCCACCTAATATCAAGACACAGTAAAAACTCTGTCTTAATCAGTATATAGCGTATGCATCTGCAGTATATGTTTTCAGTAACTTCATATTTCCTCTTTTTCAGAAGAGATGTCTGATTGTTGTAGCGGGCAGCTGGAAGAAACCTATGGTTGAATCTGCATATTGAGCTGTTTTGGTTTATGGGTGGGATGGATGTCTGACTTGTCATTTTAAGTCTGTTTGTTCTGTGGAAAGTCAGGCCATTAATTGATAGCATACTTTTTAAATATCATTGTCAGATTCGACAACCAACCATTTCCTATACAGGAATTTTGTTAATCCGCAGCCAGGGGATCTGGTAAATTCAGTTTCCAGGTGACAGTTCCTAGTATCGTCCAAATCATTCTAGAAACTATTGGGGAAGACAAAGTTCATGTAAAATACATAGACTATGGCAATGAAGCAAATGTTTCATCCCTCAAAGTTTGCAGGCTAGACACTCACTTCCTGGAGCACCCACGTTTTAGCATTCATTGTTCTTTAAGTGGACTTATAGACAGTCAAGACAAAGACTTTGAACAAAACTTGATCCAGTTCAAGAAAGTTGTAGACAGTGCAAAAAAACTGCTGATCTCTTTGAAGGAAAAAACATATATGAACACACTAAGCCCTCTGTGGAATCGGTTTGACACCTGAGTGCGTACATCCTTGAGTATACTTCGTTACAGTATGTGATAGAATATTGAATTCTTGTTTTATTGTGGTTACTGCAATACACACTTGTCCAATGCCAGTGACCTAAGTTGCCTTTGCAAAATCTCTGAAGTGCTACTGAACATAAACAGGTTTTGAAATTGAATTTCAAAAGACATTTTGATGTGTAATCTGACTTTCAAAGGAGTGTCATGACCTTTGTTTGGATTTATGGAATTGAAAGCAATAAAATTGGACTTGAAATGCATTATCAAACATTATTTGAATATTCATTTTGTTGCCCGAAACAATTGGCATAGTCGTGAATAAGCCCAAGTAAAATTCTCTCTGTCTTCCTGAAGGTCACTACACTATCACCACAAATATGGCTGAATCCCAATTGCCATCAAAAAAATGTGCTCTTTCTGCAGTAACAGTCTAGCTTCCACTAACATTTTGTTTGTTCAACCATTTGAGCTGTACATAATGTACTGTTGGTAAAACCCCATTGATGACATGGCACGCTATGTCCTGAGCTTAAGGTACGTTCTTAACTCTTACATGAGGATGACAGCACTTGACTTGTAAAATTGACAAGCTGTGGCTGAAGTGGCAATTACGCGCTTTGCACTGTAACAAAAGCATTAGTGCCTCGTTCTGTAATTTTGTTAATCAAACCCTGTCCTCGATTACCCGGAACCCAGTTAAGTGTTCAAATGGATATCTTTCAGAGGATATCCCAAAAATGTGATGTGGGAAAAAAAATATGCACATAGTTTTGCTAGGCATACTCTTTTAAAACATGGATGGTTTTCTACAAAACAATAGTTTATTGAAAGGGTGTGTTCATATGTTTTTAGGAGGGGATAGCTCTCCACTATCCTGCTAACAAATCTCAACCACTTGTCGGTTTTCAGGTCACGAGTGAGGACAAAGCAGAGGAAATGTAGAACATTTATTCATTCCAGGATTTTTTGCCACTGGTTGTGAAATTGGTGCTGTTGAGCAAAATATTCCCCAAAAATGATGTTATGTATGTGCCTCATGTCATCAAAACCATTTGTTTTCAGACTTGGAATTGCAATTATTTTACATACAAACTAAATATTTCACAGCAGCACAATCGGGGGTTCTATAAATAATTTATTCACAAAAGTCCCAGACTGCATCTTTAACCAATGAAAGTTTTTAGTAGTCTAGTAGGGGTTCTCCCCTGAATCACTTTTCTTTAATGATACTGATGTGTAGTTTACCATAGAATAAACTTTTTTTTGTCAGAAAAAAACATGGAGGCATTTAAAAACAATAGCTAGTGAGCATTTTGTCTTGCACAGCTAACTAAATTTGTTTCGATCCATTCACACATTAAAACTCTAGACTAAACTTGCTTGACACCCCAAGGGAGAAGGTAAGGGAGGCACCATCTCATTTTAAACAAGTACGTGTACGTTCACTCTCCTTGCTGCCAAAGCTTGATTACCTTCTAACTTTTCAAAAGGAAGGTGAGGAAACGTTTTTGCGATAACCTTTTTGTTGTTTCCGTTAACTTCGCCATAAGCAAGCGCTCTGACAATAAAACTACAACGCTAACTGGAGTTAAGAGCCTATATAAGCTAATTTCAAGGTCATACTTAAGATAGTTTATATAAATCTTTGACAGCTGTCAAGTCCTGGCTATGAGGATGCCCCTAGCCATCTCTGCACTGGTCTGGGGGCCATAGTCAGGACCTGGTGGTTGTAGTTTTGTTGCGGTTGTAGATCTGTTTTGTTGTTTTGCAAGCCACTATTAAAAAGAATGTCTTGCTACCACTCTGCACCTGTGTCCTGGCACCTCGACCGTGACAACAGCTGAATTTGTGGTATGTGTTAAGTTATATTAGGGCACAGACCGACCTCGAAGCAGTGTTGTGCACATCTCGACCTTCACACCAATAGTTGCAAGTTTAAATCTATGGAGAGGTTATTTTGTCATTTTCTAACCTTAAACCCAGTTCTATGGTAACTAAACTAACTTTTTTATTGTTAACCCTAACCTTTGCCCCAGTACTGTGATACCTAACCTTATATCTAATTTGTAAAATATTATACATTAAATGTAATTCGTAAAAGATCATATATCTTTTGTAATTTTGTAGTATATAGCTTTTCGTAGCGCATTGTAATGAACCTTAACCTCACATTACATATCGTACGAATTCAGCTGTCAAAGATTTCCATTGATTGTTACTTATTCCCCTGAGACTATTTTGGTCTACAAAAATTTTATAAAAGACCATTGAGGTCTAATTCCTAGTTCTGTGGTGGAAAGTTGGTTCCATTTTACATCTGCAAATCAACTGGGAAGATGTAGACTGGTCAAAATTCAACCTAGCCCAGCTCTGCAGCCAAGCTGTAAGAGTACCCAGTGTTGTTTAACGTTGCTTGGCAACCTCCCTTTCGAATCCTGACAGAAATGACAGAGTTGCACCAAGCAGCAGCTGCTGGAGACTTTGATCTGGTAAAGGAGATCCTGAAGAACAATAAATGCAACCCTAATCATAAAGACATAGATTGGAACTACAAGACACCGCTTCACTGGGCAGCAACTAAAGGTAACTCTTCTGAAAGTTTGTGTCCACTGAACAATAGGGTTGCGTTTAGCAGGGCGTTAGGGAACAATCATATATTAACAAATTTATACTAACACATTTACTTCTGATGTTTAAAATAAGAAATGATGTTGCTTCTATTCATAATGTTCTAGCTTTTGCCTACTGAATACTGCCAGTTCAATGTCTGTCAGTGACAATCTGCAGCACAGGTGTCAAATGAGGGCTGTTCCAATGAGGGCCGAGTGCTAGCAGGTTTTTGCTATTACCTTGTACTTGATATTACCTTGTACTTTTATTTAGTTAGGTCACTAAATAGTAGGGATCTCCCCTCACCTAGTTGTACCAGTCTCAGTTGGGCACCAATTGAAAGGAAAAATCAAAAACCAGAATACACTAGGCCCTTCCTGGAATTGGTTTGACACCTATGATTTACAGTATTCCCAAAATATTTAGACTGTCATCCTCACATGTCACTATGCATCCCAAATAACAACCTGTTCTCTATTTATTCCACTACTTTGAACAGGACTAACTTATTTAGAAAGTTTCGCACCTCTTTTGACCAATTGTCTCTGATCAAACGTATCAGTCAATACAGGGAATATTGTGTCTTTTGGGCAATTTTTCTAAATACATTATTGTTACATTTAGTCCCTGTTTCCCAGGACAGACAGAGACGGTTAGGATTCTGGTGGAGCACGGCGCCAGAGCCTGCCTGAGAACTGATAGTGGATGGACAGCTGCCCACTTTGCAGCTGAGGCGGGGAGACTTGGAGTGCTGCGTCTGCTCCACTCACTCCACTGCCCTGTAGATAAAGAGGACTGCTCTGGGGACAGACCAGTCAGGATAGCACAAGTCTACGGACACACTGACTGTGTTCACTTCCTTGAAAAGTATGTTTGTGCATAGGATTATAATTGTCCAATTTCAGTGGTTTTACTTTGCTCCAAACACAAAACACACACATGTTTTGAATGTGATTATGGAGGGTGTTTGAGAGGGTGTAAATATAGATACCCAACCTCTGTTGAAATATTTTAGTGAGCCCTATCAGTTTGTAAGACATACACGTTCATTTCCAGTTCTACCTATTAGTAGAAGTTCCAAAGTTTAAGATGTCCTGGGGGCATCTCCAGCTGTCAGAAGAATCTGCCAGACCAATACATAACGATGAGGTGAGGGAGTCCAGTAAAATCTGTGTAGGATTTTGGACTGTGTTAAAGTTAATCACTGCTCCCTTGAAATGGTTTTGTTGGACCTCAATGTGTTGGTCTAACCACAACACCTAATTCTAACACTAACCCAAATTCCAAGATAAACAATATCTTAAGACCACTACATACTGTACTTCATGCAAAAGGGATCAGAATTATTTATATGGTACATTAATCATTTTATGTCACAGAAAATGTACAGCACTACATGTGAAAACACCACTCCCGCATGAAGCATGTAGCTTCTGCAGTACAGCAAAAATGTAAGCTTGATAGCTTATTTCCTGTCTAAGTGAATAATGTACGTGGTTGCACTCTATTCATTCACCATTAAAACCTACAATATTTATTATACTCCATTGTAGGCTGAAATGTTACACTTTAATTTTGGTTTAGTAAAATATTGAAGGTTTTAGTGGTAAGTGGGTGTTGTGTCTTTTCCTTACTATGATTTAATTTTGTGGTTGCACCTCAACTCTTGTTGACTGAGTACTCTCAACTCCTACTGTATTCATTAAATAATTTGATTGCAATGTTTAATACTTGTTTAAACATCATACAACCCCAGTATATGCACAAGGGCTACCTGCCATCATTTCCCCAATTGTTTTACAAAACCCCACGTACTATAACACCGTTGCCAAAGTTAAAATTAGTTTATGGAAAGACTATGAAACCTCTTTCAGTTTTTCAAAATTGTATCTAGTCTGAAATAAGGATAATTAAAGATACCAGCAGACGAAATGACATGACAACTTAATTTGAAAAATGTTGGTTATTTGTGTTATTATTCTATTATCCTCATGAGGTATAGAAATTAGAATAGGTATGTAGGTACAGTGTCCTCGGTTCTGATCCCTTCATTTTTTCACAAATATTTTTGATGTTATAGAAATACATTATAAATAAATAAATGCATATTGGAATTTAATAAATGCACAAATACCATAAGCCTACAAAAAATACATAATAGAAATTTGGGCCAGTTTATTGAAAACTGAAATATCTCATGTACATAATTATTGATGCAGATGCAGTCTTTAAAAAAACAATAAGCCCACTGTTATGTTTCTGTAACATTTACCGTTGTGCTCAAAAGTTTGCATATCCTTGGAGAATTGATAATATATGTACCATTCGTAAAGAAAACATGAGTGAGCAGGCAAAACATGTCTTTTATTTCTTATGGGATTCATATTCAACTTTAGGTTATAACAGAATGGCACAATCATAAAACAAAACATGGCAACAAAGAAAAAAATGAACTGACCCCTGTTCAAAAGTCTGCATACCCTTCGTTCTTAATACTGTGTATTGCCCCCTTTAGCATTAATGACAGCGTGCAGTCTTTTGTAATAGTTGTCTATGAGGCCCCGAATTCTTGCAGGTGGAATAGCTGCCCATTCGTCTTGGCAAAATGCCTCCAGGTCATGCAAAGTCTTTGGTCATCTTGCATGAACCGCACGTTTGAGATCTCCCCAGAGTGGCTCAATGATATTAAGGTCAGGAGACTGTGATGGCCACTCCAGAACCTTCACCTTTTCTGCTGTAACCACTGGAGGGTCAACTTGGCCTTGTGCTTAGGGTCATTGTTGTGCTGGAATGTCCAAGAGCGTCCCATGCGCAGCTTTTGTGCAGAAGAATGCAAATTGTCTGCCAGTATTTTCTGATAACATACTGCATTCATCTTGCCATCAATTTTCACAAGATTCCCTGTGCCTTTAGAGCTCACACACCCCTAAAACATCAGTGAGCCACCACCATGCTTCACAGTGGGGATGGTATTCTTTTCACAATAGGCCTTGTTGACCCCTCTCCAAACATAGCGCTTATGGTTGTGACCATAAAGCTCTATTTTGGTCTCATCACTCCAAATTAGTGTGTCAGAAGTTGTGAGCCGTGCCAAGGTGCTGTCGGGCATATTGTAACCGGGCTTTTGTGTCATTGGCGCAATAAAGGTTTTCTGGCAACTCGACCATGCAGCTCATTTTTGTTCACGTATCGTCGTATTGTGCTCCTTGAAGCAACCACACCGTCTTTTTCCAGAGCAGCCTGTATTTCTCCTGAGGTTACTTGTGGGTTTTTCTTTGTATCCTGAACAATTCTTCTGGCAGTTTTGGCTGAATTCTTTCTTGGTCTACTTGACCTTTGCTTGGTATCAAGAGATCCCCGAATTTTCTACTTCTTAATAAGTGATTGAACAGTACTGACTGGCATGTGCAAGGCTTTGGATATCTATTTATATCCTTTTCCATCTTTATAAAGTTCCATTACCTTGTTGCACAGGTCTTTTGACAGTTCTTTTCTGCTCCCCATGGCTCAGTATCTAGCCTGCTCAGTGCATCCATGTGAGAGCTAACAAACTCATTGACTATTTATACACAGACACTAATTGCAATTTAAAAAGCCACAGGTGTGGGAAATTCACCTTTAATTGCCATTTTCACCTGTGTGGGTCACCTTGTGTGTCTGTAACAAGGCCAAACATTCAAGGGTATGTAAACTTTTTTGCTCAGGGCCATTTGGGTGATTTCTGTTATCATTGTGCCAAACAACTATATGATAATAAAAGACTGTTTTTTGGCATGATCAGTCATTTTCAAAATCAATGCCAAAATCTCACAATTTCTGCCAGGGTATGCAAACTTATGAGCACAACTGTAAGTCCTGGCTACTAATGTTTGTTGCTTGATTTCTTTTTTCTACATAATCACTAAATTTTAAAGAAAAAAGTATGTCATGTATTTGCATGTGTGTTTGTGTAGTAGAGGAACAGTATAATGTCAGATGACGGGACAGGTTTCTAATGTTTCAGAGGCTACTGACACTCAATATTACTAACAGATACATATTTAAGGACATGCAGTGTGTACAGTTCTGCATTATGTAGAATTCAGGAAATGTTTTAATACTATACTGGGACCCAGCGGTTATTCAGTGTTTTGATCAGAAATCAAAGCCTTTGGTAATTCCATGTTATTATGGGGGAAAACAATTGAATTGAATGGATTTATTTCTCAGCTTTCGTTTTGCGCTACATTTGTTGTTCCTATGAACATATCAGTGTTTATTGTAATTTTACATGGCAATGCCACAATGTTGAAATCACAGAAATATAAAATTTCTTACTGAATGCTGATTTTCCCCCTAACATTATTAATATGATGGGAATCAAAATGTGTGAATCCAAAATGTCTCCCAATTCCTTATGTAGTGAACTGCTTTTGAACAGGGCCTACAAAGCTTAGTGCAAGAATACAGGGACATTTGGGATTCAGTCTTTGTTGGATGTGTAGCATTTCCTTCATCTGAATCTGTTTGCTTCATATCTCAGGGCAGAGCTAGAGTGCAGGGCCTACCGCCAGATGGCAGTGTTGAAAGGTTTTCCCCTGGACGACACAGACGAGGAATGGGAGGAGCAAAGAAGAGAGGATGAACTAAAGAATTCCGCAAACCAACACAGGGGGTTAAAAAAGCTCATTAACAAAAACAGTATTTTGAACATGCCACAGAAACAGTGAATATAATGTACTCAAAACAAATTTAGAAAATGAAAGGTTTTACAACAAGTACTAGTTCGATTTGGGCTGAAGAATACCTCTCATTTGGACACGTGTGCAATTGACAAATATAAATGTAATCCTTTATTTTAATTACATGTGTTAAATTATGTAGATGAACACAATTCTTGAAATAATATCAAATTAAATCATGTACACACGGAATACATTTTTAACATGAATTACTATAATAACATTCACCATTCTACATGAATAAGTATAGTACAGATCTTCTACTTATAAAATGTTGCTATAGAAGTTTTTTATTATTAGATGATATTATGCAATACACACAGCATTAACAACAGAAGAAAAGGACCAAAAAATGTTACAGAAGTAAATGAGGTGTACTTGTCAGCTTGTTTATGGTAAAAAGTGTATGACTTTGAAATTGGGATAGCCAAACCATGTGAAGCAATTTTGTTTTAGGGTTAATTAATGCCAATTATACAAAATACGGTAACTGGTATAATCATAGTCAATAAACATTGGATAGCTAAGGCATGTGAAACAAATTTGGTTTGGTCAGAAAAAATACTGTTTTAGGGTTAACTGAATCTAATTATGCAACTTATATTTATAGTCATTATCACTAAAAGTTCACACATTTTTAATTGGGATCAACTAAATGTGAATTAAAGTTGGTTTTGTCTCTACCTGGAACGTTTCAAGATATAATTTTATAGGGTTAATTGCTGCAAATTATGGAAATTATGGTATTTAGTCTTAGTCAACAGATATTTTTTTATTTTATGTTGGGATAGCCCAGACATCTCTTGGATGAAATGTTCAAGAGACAGTGTTTCAAAGCTAATAAGTGCTAATGCAAATTAGGCAGATTCATAGTCATTTTGGATAAACATTTTGGAATTTCTAGTTGGTGCATTGTAAACCTGTGAAAAAAGTTGGTTCCATCTCTCTGGCTAAATTATTTTCCACATACATGAGATGGAAAAATATATTGTCTAATAGTATAGTTGATCACTTGAACACTGTAAGACATATGTCTAGAATTTTTGGTCATAATTTAAATGTTGTTGTACTAACTGTAAATTATTTCAAAACCATCTTCTCAAGAAACTGAATTGCAGCAGTCTGGACATTTGAGAGTCGGTTTTGTGTTGATAGCTTTTATTGTTTAGGCTCTAGAGCCAGATAACAAAATTGGAATAATAATAAGATTTACAGGTAAGCTCATCTAATAATCAGTCTATGAAAGACATTTAGATTAGTGCTTTGCCTTTGGACACAACTAAGTTATAATGACAATGGACAGATCTCCCTATTTATGTGTCAGAATTTAATATGTTAGATGTAAATGAACCCTAGATGAACTGTATAGGAAAAAGTATATTAACAGAAAACAGAATTGTCCAACAGTAAAGCATGTCATTTCTTCTTCAGCGAGGATGACATTTTGATGGAACTTTCACTTAATGTTGATTGTGAGTTCTGGAGAAAGAATAAATGAGTTAGAGACATTACATCCAGTTGTTTTTGACCAATATATTTATGACCAATCAATTAAATATAATTTGTGATCTCACCTTTTTGTTGAAATATGCCAGTAGTGCAACACGAACCTGTTTGGATAAATGTTGAAATGGGTGTTTGTTTTGATTTGTAATTGTCATTCATACATGTATTGCACCTTGCAATATAACGTGTTCTATAGTTTAAAAAGCTTACCGTTCTTTCCCCCATATATGTGGTGAGTAGAATAAAGAAGCCCTGTGATAGCATAAAAAACAATATTTTAATCTTGTTACCTGAAGAGGCAATTATCTTAGTCATTGTTATGTTCAATTCCATTTCAACTCAGCCGATACTTAAACTGACTGAATTGAAAATTGTATTTCACCTGGTCCCAGATTTCAGTCCTACCTGGAAAGCGTTCAGTAGTGTGAAGCCATAGTTCACAATTTGGGCTAGAGGTTGTACTGTTAGGTCAACCACCAAAACAAAAAATCCCAAAACCCATGTTCCGCCAAAGATGGGGGTTAGGAGGACAACAGCTTTCAGGATACCTTTGGCCACTTCTTTTTCATCCTTACAGTGATTTTCTAGACTTGGTCTCAAGAGCCTCATGATAACCACTATCATGCAGAACACATTGATTATTACAATAGTCCAGACAGGCAGAATGAATGCAAAGATTGAGCCCTGAAAAAGCCCTCCATAAATCAACCAACAAGTCTTAGGGTTATAGTAGGAGTTTTCTTGGCCATTACCGAAGCTGATGAAAGTAACGAATACTACTACTAGTGGACAGATATAGCCAATAAAAAAGCTCAGTCCCAAGCAAACCTTCTTGCTGATCTGATGGAACATAAATATCATCTGATGAAGAATCATTATACTAAGACACAACATCCAGAAGAACATGGCCAGATAGCAAAAATGCATTAGCACCACACAGATTTTACACCAATTATTGATTTGTTGGGGAAAAGAGGAGGCGAGAAAGCTGCAGTTGGCTATCAGTAAACACAGGCAGATGTTAATGTGGGCTGTATGGCGACAATATGAGACATTAGACTTAACAACAGAGCTCCACACAAGACATTCTATCACCAGACAGATGAAAAGGGACACAATTGAGACACCGATACCCACATAGGTTATCTCATCCATATACGGTAGAGTCGTTGCTGTCTTTGATACAAGGATGGTGAACGAGGATAAGTGGTTACAGTAACAACTCTTTTCGTCATTAGCACCACCCCATGTACAACCTTCACTAGACCATTCATTTTCCGTGAAATCCCAATATACGCACACCATCTCGTAGTTGCGGGGTCTTTCAGTGAACAAATCGAAGTTTATTGAGACTGATCCATTCCCAGTGGTTGATCCATTCCCAGTGGTTGATCCGTTCCCATTGGTAGTGGACACCACAATGCTATTTGTCTCTAGACCTGTTAATTTTTTACTTAGATAGTTGTTCAGAGATTTAAACCCTATAGTTTTAACCCAATTATTCGATTTAGTAGTCATTGACACAGTGACGTTGAAGACCTTGTTCTCACACAATGCCCCGTTAGGTAGACAACTGTCCACTTCTATGTTTGGGTATGTATATGTGGATGAATTGACCTGTGACTGTTCAACCAGGCCTTCAACAGAACTCAGATATCTTTCAGCTATGGACATGTTGTTAATTGTAGGAGTATTGGGGTTGTTAAAGTTCCATGAGCTTTGAAGAGAGTCGTACAAAAGATTGCTGGATGAGTTTAGAGCAAGCTGAAAACAGGGTAGGGGGGTCATGTTTTAGTACAGATCATGATTTTGTTTTCATTATTGTTTACTTAAATATTTTGTTATAATAGATTATACATACTGCCAGACAGATTAACAGTGTTCTGGTGGAGATGTTTTTTTTATTATACTTACTTGTAATTGAGTCACATTCATTATGTAATTTGCTAGAGAAGATGCATTGTTGACATTTGAGAGAACGCTCACAGAAGCATTCAAATTAGCATATGTGTTTATGGACTCTGAGTTACTGGTGGAAGTTATCAGACGTACAAATACTTGTTGAGCATTACTACTAAAGTAGCCAAGTCCACTTCCAACATTCTGTAATGAGAGAATAAACAAAGTATATGAAAATAATGTGGCAAATTAGATCAGATTAGATGCATGTTTATAATTAAATAGGTTTAAAAAATGTACTAAAATAAAATAAACTGCCTTCATAAATACTGCTGCTGGGTGCTTTTTTGACACTCATGGATCACTTTTAGGTACTCTTGCTTTTTAACACAAATAGCCAAACAGCTAATCAGGTGGCTACAACTCAATATATAAAGCATGCAGACAGTCAAAAGGTTTAGTTGTCGTACTACCAAACAAACTGTTGGAGGACCTTTTAGGGGTTTTACACATTGAAACTGGGGTAACTCTGTTCTTTAAAGGTAAAAAGGGTTCTATAAAGAACCAATTTTTCGTGGCTCACCAAATAAGCCTTTGGGGTAGATTTTTGAGGGGACGTTCTTGAAATAGTTTTTGAGAAACAATTATGAGGAGTTGTATAAAGAATAGACCGCAGAATATGACTATATTTACAGGTGCATGAAATATGTGTATGATTGGCTGTATTGGTTGTTAATTGGCAGACTCTTTTTGGATGTTGGCCAAGGTATTGTCTCTGCTGCCTGTGTTAGAGTTAGGAAATGGATATAACCTTGAGATGATCAGGTTGTAATCATTTGTCAAGTGATTAGTAAACCATGTAATTCGAGAATCAGAAAATGCTTTATACTGTTGTGTTACTTTCAAGAACTAAAAGAACCCGACCCTTTAAAATGGGGATGCAAAAATGTCTTTAAAAACCTGTTGACATTTTTCCTTGAAGAGCATATGGGGGTTCCCCCACAGTTTCAATGTGAAAGATCCTGTAATAAACATTTCTTTTTAGAGTGTAGAGTTAGTATGAAAGCTAGAAATTTATTTTAAAGTCCAAAAATAGATGTATCAATCCAAAATGTCCATTCTAAAAGACATTAATGCCTACCATAGAAAAAGACAAAAGGTCATTTAGATCAGGGTTTACACAGTTAGATATTTCATCGCTCCATATTCCATTAAATGAACATTGTCTCAGACGGTATCCAACACCATTTGTACACATCAGCTGAGCTGTAAAGCCAGCCTTTGCAGTTTGCCATGTACTATCACCTGCACAACATATGGAATTTTCTGTGGAAGTAAACAAACAATAATTAGGTTAAAAACTCCTTGACAATAAGTAAGGCGCCGGCATTCTTCAATATATCTTTACAGGCCGAATTTGCTGTTGCCTGCCAGATCTCACAACACATAGACAGGGGTTTAACATACTAGCTAAGTGCGTCATGTGGTGTTTTAATCTGATGCTCGACCCTACGCAGGACATAATCATTAGGTGATGCAATGCAACGTCTGTAATGGTTCCCTGCTTAGACGTTACATGCCATGTCATTGACTGTGTTATCAGCTAAAAGATTGCTATAAAATGATGTGGTTAGTAGATACGTTAAATAGCCTACTGTACCTATCCAGGTGTTGTGGGATATGTAGGCATCAGCAACATTTGAGCAGAGGAACTCCTATTGCACCCTTTAGGGCATTATTGTTGGTATAGGGGAATACACTTGGTATGCTTGTTTATACCTACTGTAGATAACAGGAATGTTGACTGTTGCATATCTGGTTTGGTTTAAGCGGTTCGTAAAACTACAGGTTTCAGCTGGCGGGGTATCCTCGTTGCAAAACACACTGATAAAAATGCTGTAAGTGATTGTATTGCTGGCACTAGAAGCATCTGCGAAAGGAACCATTATGATTTTACTGTCAAGTGTGTTATTAAGCATTGCTGTTCATTTCTTTTTGTTATTAACTTTTGTATGAAACAACAAAACAATTAATGTGATGCCCAAAGGCTGAAACTTACTTTGAGGCGGATTTAATTGGCTTGTGTTGTTTCCAGTCCATGCCACTATATACGTTTCTGTGCTATTCGTAATTATACATTGAACTGTGACAGAGACAAGACTTGTTTGACCTCTGCAGTCTGGAAATTGGGGACTGCTGTTAATATCAATAGTTGGTGGCAGGAGTGCTATGTCTAGTTTTGCACTGGCCTTGTTTACTATGGTCACATTGGAGGATAAGGGGTTGAAGATGCATGTGTACGTTCCTGAAGGAAAATGGAAAGGAGAAGAAAGGAGGAAAAACGATTAAATAAACGATTAACGTTTATCAGTTGTCTGGGTGACTCTTGACCATGTCACTCAGTGATCAATTTGGCTATTAATTTGGCTAGGTAACATGAGTCGTTATTCACCATTTAACCTTCACTACAGGCTTTGCAGTGTACATTGTAAAAACATTTCTCTGTCAAACTCTGGCAACTCTATGGCAGTTAAATAATGCACATTATGCTTTACAACATGTTTTGGTTTACAGTTAGAAAAATATTGCTATGTTATACAAACTCATTATTTAATCGAGTCCAACTTTAAGGTATTTTACTATCAGTTCTACAGTGTGTCTAACATTGCAGGCTCTGCAGCTCTTGACATTAACTTTTTTGCTCACCAGCCACTGTGGCTAGTGGTTTTCCAAAGTTACTAGCCACTCAGCATTTTCACTAGCCACCATTTTGTTGTTGGGGAATTACGTTTTATTTGATAAAATTTGACTATGGTGTCCTACATCTTAGCCTGTCTTGTTCACTGGTGCAGTCACTATTAGGCAAAGGTGGTACCCCACTCTACCAGACACCTCTCTGTGAAATACTTTATTTAATGTGGCTACACACTTGAAAAAGACTATTATAGTGCTAAATCTGACATGTTGTGCATGTCCACTTGAGCAGCTAATGCACGCTACAATGTCCTCCCTAATATCAACCAAAATATGCAAGCAATATATTTATTCTTAACATAACCTAGAACTATTAACATGTTATTTAAAAAGAAATATGAAATCACCCTTCAGCTTTATAATTAATCGCAGTCAATATTATTGTTGTCTATTTTTGTTATGATATGTTCTTGTTAATATAGACTTGCATAAAAAAAACGAAACACAGCTGTATTTATTACAGCCTTGTCAAGTTTTTTTCCTCATCCTTGCAACATCGTTAATCTCCCTCGACTTCATTCAGCTCTACTAGGCTCTGCTGCTGTATATTGCATATATAGCCTAATGTTTTTGGTGATAGTACATACCCTAATCTGATGGTCTTTTCACCAGTCATCTTCGTTGGTCTAGCGATCTCTCTTTAAAAACAAATCTGTAATTTTAGGCTACTATAAACCGCCTGAAAAGTTTTTTTTTAAAAGTTATGCGGATTAGATGTTGTTTGAGGTTATTAAGTTTTAATGGAATATTTTGACGTGCTTGGGTGTAAAAGAAAACTAGGATCCACCTGTTTTTCCGACATTACTCATCTCCGCGATTTCTGGACCCGCGTGGTCCTGCATGCAAGGTTGCCAGATGTCATTGACCATAAACTGTATTCTGCTGCAGACTCAAGAAAAAAATCTGACACGCCCAAGCCCATGAAAAATACCCCAATTTAGGAAACATACCCCACCTGGCAACACTCGATGTTTCGAAGTTTCCTCCTACCGTCATTTTAGCTGCAGGGTTTCGCTGGTATTTTGTATACGAGCACAAAATCATGTTTTACCATGCCAACACACAGAGGCGGTGCGAGATTTTGGGAAGGCTGTTGCCTTTGAGCTTTGAATTCAGGAAAAACCCTGTGTATAGATATAGTATAGAATGCCACCCGCCAAAGTGGCTAGTAAGAGTGACTGCGTTACACGCCACAGCCAAATTCTACCCGCATTTGGCGGGTCTGAAAAGCACAGTGAAAAACTGTTTCATAGATATGACAGGTAATGGCCCAAATATCCCTGTTTTCCCTATACGGTGCGCACTACATTGGACTAGGGCATATTGGGATTTAGGGTGCCATTTGGGAAACCATCAAAGTCTAACTGGCTCTGTGACCTTTCCTATCGTCTTCTACTACAGTAGATAAATAAAAGTTTACACATACCTGCCCAGAGCTCTGATATCTTCTTCAGGTCAACTGTAATGCTTCTGGTAGTATTAGTCACATTAGCATCAGTACCAGTCGTAATGTCAAAGTTGTCTGTATTTGTCAGAATAAATTTGCTTGGATTCATGTCCTCCAATGTTGTGCAGTATATTGTCTGGTTAGAATTATATGGTACTGGGCCTGATGGTGCATGAATCGCCACAAGTCCTGTAAACAAAGGCAAACATGACAGGATTCTACAGTCCAACAATTTTACTTTCATATCCTAAATTCATTAAGAATTCGAGCTGTTTTTCTACCTTACATTTCTTCATGTGCACCTACTTTTTTTTTAAATATGCGCATACATGCCTCAATCATATTGTCCCCCTGCCAGCATGCTAGCTGGTGCTACACATTAGTGGTGCAAGAGCTGACTTTCTGCCTTCACTATGAAAATCACATTATACATACAAATCAATTATTATTTATTTTAATTAATATCAACCTCTCAGTCACAATAAAATTGAATCTCAAAGTGTTTATTTCCTGTTATTAAATTACATCTGTCAGGATTAGAGTAAACTGAATTGACTGAATTGAAATTGGAATGGTAATTCATCCCAACATTGATATCTGGGTTAGATTTCATGCATCTCTAATTAGGAATCCTGCCATAGCAATGGGTCAACTTATACATGTAATATTATTCATTTAGAAATGAAAAGGCCAAACTGAGATGCTTGAAACATACTGATAATGTTGGACATAAAGTAGCTAGTTTGTCATACCTGTTGTCACCAGAGTGATCACAGCATCAAATTGAATCTGCAAGATGGCTGAACAGCGTGCCAGGTCCTCAGCTGAAACGTTGATGTTGAGGCTCATTTGAAAATTGACGTTGACACTACCAGCACTTAAAAAAAATCAAAAACAAAGATATGAGATCATGTGTACTGTATGATAATCCCAGAAAAAGAAAGAAAGAAGAAATTCTAAATAAGCTTAAATACCTGAAACCTGTGATGCTTAGGGTGTCAAAGTAACTCAGTGTACTGTAAACGCGTTTCAACTAGAAGAAGGAAAACAAGTTGTTGCATGTTGAAATGTGATAATGGTTATGCACACATAGATCTTTGAGGAGTTGTCAACTTAGTTTTACAAGCTGTGTAAAATGCAAATAAAAACAGAACGCAATGATGTGCAAATCATTTATCCCTATATTTAATTGAAAATAGTACAAAAACAACATATCAAATGTTGAAACTGAGAAATGTTTTTGTTTTGGGAAAAATACATGACCATTTTGAATTTGATGCCAGCAACACGTTTCAGTAAAGTCAGGACAGGGGCATGTTTACCACTGTGTTGCATGATCTCTTCTTTTAACAATACTCTGTAAGCACTTGGGAACTGAGGAGACCAATTGCTGTAATTATGAAAGTGAAATGTATTCCCATTCTTGCTTGGTATAGGATTTCAGTTCGGGGTCTCCTTTGTCGTATTTTTCGTTTCATAATGCACCAAATGTTTTCACTAGATGAGAGGTCTGGACTGTAGGCAGGCCAGTTTAGACTCTTTTACTACAGAGCCATGCCATTGTGATAAGTGAAAAATGTGGTTTGGCATTGTTTTGCTGAAATAAGCAAGGCCTTCCCTGAAAAAGTCGTCATCTGGATGGCAGCATATGTTGCTCCAAAACCTATATATATTGTTCAGCATTAATGGTGCCTTCACAGATGTGCAAGTCACCCATGCCATGTGTACTAATACACCCCCATACCATCACGGACGCTGGGTTTGAATTGTGCGCTGTTAAAAAGCTGGATGGTCCCTTCTTTAGTCTGGAGGACTCGGCGTCCATTCCAAAAAATAATTTCAAATTTCACTTTGTCAGCCCACAGGACAGTTTTGGACTTCATCTCAGTCCATTTTGAGCTCAGGTCCAGAGAAGGCGGCGGCGGTTCTGGATCTTGTTTATATATGGTTTCTTCTTGCGTGGTAGATTTTTAACTTGCCTTTGTGGATGCAGTGATGCACTGTGTTCACAGACAATGATTTTCAGAAGTGTTCCTGAGCCCATGCAGTGATTTCCGAGCCCATGAATCGTGTCTGTTTTTAATGCAGTGCCGCCTGAGGGCCTGAAGATTGCAGCCATCCAGTATTGGTTTCCGGCCTTGTTCCTTGCATACAGAGATTTTTCCGGATTCTATGAATCTTTTTATTATATTATGTACCGTAGATGGTGAGATCCCAAACTCTTTGTAATTTTACATTGAGAAACATTATCCTAAAATTGTTGTGCTATTTGCCCACACAGTCGGTCACATAGTGGTGAACCCCTCCCCATTTTTACTTCTGACAGACCCATCCTCTCTGGAATGATCTTTTAATTCCCAGTCATGTTACTGACCTGTTGCCAATTGACCTAACTAGTTGTGTGATATTCCACCAGGTTTAGTTTTTTAGCATTACACAACTTTTCCAGTCTTTTGTTGCCTCTGTCCCAACTTTTTTGAAACGTGTTGCTGGCATCAAATTCAAAGTGGGCATATTTTTCAAGAAACAATAAAATGTCTCAGTTTCAACATTTGATATGTTGTCTTTGTAATATTTTCTATTGAATATAGGGATTCAATGATTTGCAAATCATTGCATTCTGTTTTTATTCGCATGTTACGCAGCGTCCCAACTTTTTGGGAAATGGGGTTGTACATGTATATTGTATTTGAATTAAATATATGCATTACCATATCTTATCTTATGGAATTTCCTAATTATTGTTTTTGTATACATAATGTGGGTTTCTTTACATGGATAAAATTACACACCATACTTTGGTAATCCTTTTAATGCCTACATTTAAGCTATTTTTATATTTACCATGTATATAACATACCTCTGGCAAATATTTGTTTTTCAAGTCATTATATCGTGTAGATGTTGGATCTTGGAGACTGCTAGAATAAATGTCTGATCGTACGGTTAGGTTTCCATTGACAGTAACTGTGAACAAAATAAATAATTAATTGGGATGTGTACTGCGTCTTTTGCATCATGTTTTTGAATTGGCTTATGGAATATATACCGTATTTTTCGGGCTATAATGCGCACCGGGTTATAAGGCGCAATATCAATGATCGACTGCTAACGGGTCTATTTTCATACAGAAAGTGCACCGGGTTATAAGGCGCATTAATGTTGAATTCTCTCTCAGCTGCTCTATTTCCATGTTGTACTGCGTGACTGATAGCTTTGAGTTTGAAATCCGCTTCGTAAGCATGTCTCTTAACAGGAGCCATTTTTGGGGCAGCGGGTATAGAAAATGTATATATGAAGAATGCACACACCTTAATGTTGAAGCACAGATTGTATTACTCCGCGAGGCTCCTGACTACGGTGGCCGTAATGCTCAATCCATCAAGCAGTGCAGCTTCGTAGCTTACCAAGGCCGTGCTAAAACATTTTGACAGATTTTTGAGCGCCGTGTACCACATAAAATCGGTTCTAGGTCAGAAAGCACAACCAGAATTAATTCATACATTAGGCGCACCGCATTTTAAGGCGCACTGTCGATTTTTCAGAAAATTAAAGGATTTTAAGTGAGCCTTATGGTACGAAAAATACGGTATCTGTTTGTGTGATATAGAATTTAGTATTTTTTTCCATACACACAAACACCTAGATGCATCTAGCCCACCAACTATTGTAGTGCTTCCCCTCTTACACAGTGGGTTTCTTCAACCCTCTCCTGGGGATCCCCAGCCATTCCATCTATTAGATAAATCCCAGAGCTAGCACACCTGAATCAACTTATTAAAGACCTATGGCATACTCTATACAGTACAGTATCCTCCACTAATGTTGGCACCCTTGGTAAATATTAGCAAAACATGCTGTGAAAAAACCATCTATATTGTTTATTCTCTTTATCTTTCATTCACAATATTAACAAAAATCTTACCTTTAATTAAAGTAAAACAACTGAGAGAAAATAATAATTCTTATCATAAAACCAATATTTTTCTCCAATATGTGAGTCACAATTATTGGCACCCCTTAATGTAATACTTTATTCAACCTCCTTTTGCAAAGCTCTGAGTCTTCTCCTACAGCTCTGAGTCTTCTCCTACAATGCATAATGAGGGTGAGAACACATGACAGGGTCTGAGACCATTCCTCCATACAGAATCTCTCCAGATCCTACAGAGTCTGATATCCATGCTTGTGAACTCTCCTCTTCAGGTCATTCCACAGGCTTTCTTGGGGGTTAGGTTTGGGGGACTGGAATGGAAATGGTCTGTGGTCAGTAAACCATTTTTATGTTGATTTTGATGTGCTTTTGGAGTTTTTATCTTGTCCTGTTGGAAGATCCAAGCATTGGCCATATTAAGCTTCCAGGCAAAGGTGGTCAGATTGTGATTTAATATTTGCTGGTACTTAATGGAGTCCATGACAACATGTATCCTAACAAGTTGTCCAGGGCCTTTGGGAGAAAAACATCCCCCCACATGAAAGATCCACCAACATACTTCATAGAGGGAATGAGGTACTTTTCTGCCCGGCTATTGTTCTGTCTACACCAGCCAATGCCGGAGTGAGTAATAGGGAGAATTGGGACCATTCCTTCTGGGCCGCTGGTTGTTGGGCTGGTGACAAGGGTTTGGAAAAGCAATTTTATCATCCCAAAACCTGCTGCAGTGTGCTCACCAAGCGCAGTTCATACTTCACATTCTTTATTTGAGCCTCAGAGCCATCCATAGTTCATGCTTGACTAACGGGAGCTGTCAGGATTGCAGTAGGCTACTCGCCTGCACTTATTGTTAACCAGTAACTTTGTTGGCGGTTGACTTGTGCTGAGCGCTTCACAGGTATTTTGTTTCAATATATCATTGAAGATTAGGCATTCATGTTGTGAATGCTTGGCTCTAATGTTTACCAGGCTCTAGTTTATGAGTCCTGCCTAACTACATGTTAGTAGGCTACAAATCTGTTAGTTCAATGGATGCGTAGAAACTGGAATATCTCTCCTTGTGTCCCGTAACTCAATCTCCCTGCAAAAGACCCACTGAATGAAAACGCCAGCTGTGCCTCCCTTATGTTGGACCCTCTTCACCAACTGGTCCCAAGACATTGGGTTGCGAGAATCCACATTCTAAAACCTTGCTTCTAGATTGGTAAATTGTCATTATTTATTATTGTTGCTTATCTAAGCTAAGCATTAGCCTAATGTTGTCTCCAGTCGCGTTTCCACCGAAGCATATTCTAATAGTGGAATTAAAAAATCTCCCCTGATTAATGTTTGTAGAACGTCCCTAGCAACCTTGACTACTTCTTGCCATTTCCTATTCAAGTAGCCTATTTCATGCATTTGGGTGAATTTGGGAATAATTTAATTAACCATCCATCAGGAAAGCCAATGTTGTACAGGCCCCCACCTGAACCCCATTCTAACCACATTTCAGCATAAACATCAAAGAACAATACCTTGAAAAGCTTAGGTATGATATAGTGTTGGATCAAATGTATGGAGTCAGATACAGTGGATATAAAAGTCTACACACCCCTGTTAAAATGCCAGGTTTTTGTGACGTAAAAGAATGAGACAAAGATAAATCATGTCAGAACTTTATCCACTTTTAATGTGACCTATAATGTGAACAATTCAATTGAAAAACAAACTGAAATCTTC
>JACXGI010001639.1:39010-88276 GCA_016801175.1 Esox masquinongy
TGGTCCGCAGAGAGCTTCCAAAGCATCAGAGGGATCTCATTGTTGAAAGATATCAGTCAGGAGAAGGGTACAAAAGAATTTCCAAAGCATTAGATATACCATGGAACACAGTGAAGACAGTCATCATCAAGTGGAGAAAATATGGCACAACAGAGACATTACCAAGAATTGGACGTCCCTCCAAAATTGATGAAAAGACCAGAAGAAAACTGGTCAGGGAGGCTTCCAAGAGGCCTACAGCAACATTTAAGGATCTGCAGGAATTTCTGGCAAGTACTGGCTGTGTGCTACATGTGACAACAATCTCCTGTATTCTTCATATGAATGGGCTATGGGGTAGGGTGCCAAGACGGAAGCCTTTTCTTACAAAGAAAAACATCCAAGCCTGGCTGAAGTTTGCAAAAACAAACATCAAGTCCCCCAAAAGCACGTGGGAAAACGTGTTATGGTCTGATGAAACCAAGGTGGAACTTTTTGACCATAATTCCAAAAGGTATTTGGCGCAAAAACAACACTGCACATCACCCAAAGAACACCATACCCACAGTGAAGCATGGTGGTGGCAGCATCATGCTTTGGGGCTGTTTTTCTTCAGCTGGAACCGGGGCCTTAATCAGGGTGGAGGGAATTATGAACAGTTCCAAATACCAGGCAATTTTGGCACAAAACCTTCAGGCGTCCGTTAGAAAGCTGAAGATGAAGTTCACCTTTCAGCACGACAGCGACCCAAAGCACACATCCAAATCCACAAAAGCATGGCTTCACCAGAAGAAGATTAACGTTTTGGAATGGCCCAGCCAGAGCCCAGACCTGAATCCAATTGAACATCTGTGGGGTGATCTGAAGAGGGCTGTGCACAGGAGATGTCCTTGCAATCTGACAGATTTGGAGCGCTTTTGCAAAAAACAGTGGGCAAATATTGCCACGTCAAGATGTGCCATGCTAATAGACTCCTACCCAAAAAGACTGAGTGCTGTAATAAAATCAAACGGTGCTTCAACAAAGTATTAGTTTAAGGGTTTGTACACTTATGCAACCAGTTTATTTGTGAGTTTTTTATTTTTTATTTTTCCCCCTCAAAGATTTCAGTTTGTTTTTCAATTGAATTGTTCACGTTATAGGTCACATTAAAGGTGAAAAAAAAGTTCTGACATGATTTGTCTTTGCCTCATTCTTTTACATCACAAAAACCTGGCATTTTAACAGGGGTGTGTAGACTTTTTATATCCACTGTATATGCCAAAATGTTAAGCGTACGTATTGTTAGGACCATAAGAAAATACATTAGTAAATTGTTATGATCGTAAAAAAGGTCATATGTCAAATGAAACGTGCGTGTGAAACTAGATCTGTGAACATACAAACACCCTTTTACGACTTTTTACACATTCAATTCTTACTTTACATCTCCAATTATTTGTTTACGAATTGTTTTTCTACATATCAACTTTTGTCAGTAATCTGGCATCCGCAAAGATATCACCTGAACGTAGCTCTTCAAAACTCTAAAGCTAGCAACAATAAGTTTCAAAGTTTATTGATAAATAAAATTTGAAACTTGAAACTAGCCCAATGCTCTACCACAGCTTTGCAATTCCTGATTTCATGTTCAAAATAAAAGTCCATAGCTGATTTTTAAGACTGCATAAGGACATTACACCAGTAGGCTATCATGCGTTTAGGCATTAAGTAAAATACTTGTGTGTGAAAATGACAAGGACTCAAGACAGCATTACATAGAATATCCGTCTGAGCTGCAAAATATAATTAAGTGATTTAGGTCAAGATATTCCTTTAAATATTTCAGTCTGTCATGCTATTTAATAGCTGTGTTCAGTCTATCATATTTACGATAGTTGTATGTGGCCTGGAACTTCTGTAGTGATTGCATACCATTTCGTTTTAGTCATTCAGTTTTGTAACAAGTTCTCATTTTACAGCAACAACCCAGGGGGAAAAATGGTGATCCATAAAGCAATGCTGTTTGAATATTTAGGACCACAACAAGTGTGTAGGCCTACACAATAATACAATTTCTATAAGTTCAAGTGATTTTTTATTACACATGAAACTTATGCACATATAAAGAACAGTTACGCACATGGAGTATGCACATGAAAATCAGTTTTTACTATGCATGCATGAAGAAAAAAGAAACTTTTGAAATTGGAATCTTGCAGAATACCTATTTTCGGTTTCCCTGATTTCCTGTTGTTCACACTGCCTATGTTTGTTATATTAGCACTCCTCCTGAAAAATTCCGGTTACGTTTTTCGGGAGGATGAGATGAAACTGCCAAAACTCCAGATCATGATGTTGTACTTTAGAATTGTAAAAGTAGAGTCATTAGTCCATCATCGTAACAGAGTGTTTGTACGTTCACAGATCTAATTTCATGCTTATGTTTCATATTTTACGAATTCCTTTTTTTACGATCATACCAATTAACAAATTAATTTTCTTACGATCCCAACAATACATGCACTTAACTTTTTGGCAGATATCTAACTCCATACAAATGCACACACTGCAGCTCTCCAGATAAGAAGGGCTAACGTGTTTTATACAGTAGCCTAATGTACCATTTTGTTGTACTTGGTACCTTAATAAGGAGAACAATATGAGATGGTAGAACTATGGGATCATAGACCAGCAACCTTCTATTTAGATTTACATGGGCTACATTAGATGCTGCCAGTTATTGTGTTAAGTTATGAGCTGACATTTAAGGGCAGTGGCAACTTGCATTTATTTAATTCCAGGTCATGCACTGTCCATAGTTTACAGGAAAACACAGCATGTCTAACATCATGTACTGATGTTTAAACAGAAAAGTGTGTATTAAGGGCAACATTTGAACACGTTCTAAAACGTATATTAATGGTGATTAACTAGAGAAGATGAGATATGAGATTGTAAATTGTAATCGTTTGACAACACTACTTTTTATATTTTTGTGTTCTTGTTATTTGACATATTTTATTCAAAAGCATTTCTGTGTTATCTATATTTATAATATAAAATATAATTTTGAAGTGCCCAAAAAACTGTGTAGTTTTCATTTGCACATTATGCACATCATTGGTTGTGCCGAATTGATAAAAGGTCTGAACACATCCTCTCTAAATTAATCGATCACGATAAAAATAGTGAGTTTTATCCTCTGCAATTTGCAATTAGACGAGTCGTCAGACGTTGCAAATCTGGCTAATCTTTTGGTCTACGTTCGTTACCTATTTGAAGGCACAGTGCACAAAGATTTTTTGTTCTGTCTGCCCCTTGCTACTTGTACAACAGGGGAAGAGATCTTCAACTTAATGGAGATCTTCATAAGAACAGATGGAATCGATTGGACACGCTGTGTGGGATTATGTACTGATGGGGAAAAGTCGATGACAGGGAAGTATACTGGACTTATAGCTCACTTTAGAATAGTTTGTCCATCCATTCTCAGGTTACATTGCAGTGTTCATAGGGAGGCTCTAGCTGCTAAAAACATGCCAGATGACCTACTTTCAGTGCACCATGATTCAGTAAAACTGATGAATTCCATTAAAGCTTGTCCAATAAATTAAATTATTTTTAAATTGAGACACAAACTTCAGCAGTTTTTTGAAGACAACCCATTTAATTTGGCCTCTACCTTGCATGAGGAAGACTTTCTACAGAAGCTAGCTTAACTAGCTGACATTTTTGTTTTAAATTTAATTAATGCATGTGGTGGGGAACCAGCTCATAGTAATTTGTGATGCATTTATTGGATAAAAAATTCCAAACGATAGGTAAAATGTAAATTGTTTTATTATGTGACTCATGGAACACACAGGGAACTATTAACTAATTAACCATTTATTACACACACACACACACACACACACACACACACACACACACACACACACACACACACACACAGTGGTGATGTCACTGAGATTGAGCTGTATACTGAGGAGCTTAGCCAGGTTAGGGAGATGATCATGGTGGTGGAATCAGAGTAGATAATAGTTAAAGATATTACTACACTGTGCTTGATTTGAGTTTGATCAAGTCCACCAGTTAGCATAGAAATGGCTAAGCAAGTTACCTAGCTACCTAGCTAGGCATCCTCTAGCATATTGTATAACATGGTATATAGCTTAAAAAATAAAACAAACCAGAAAATGCAGTCTACACACATTAGTAATGCATCTTTAGTAAGCTGTAATCTTTCCGTTTATTTAAAACACATATTGCTATGTAACCTACCTCACACACTGTGGGATGTGAAGGTTACTGCACTAAACCCACTGCAGGGTTGCCAGATTTCATTGACAGTATACCACACAAACACCCTTGGACTCCACAAAAAACCTGCACAAACGTCATTTTTACTATACAACCCTATAAAAATCGACCTGACCAAGCCCATTTCTCCACACTGTCATTAAAAAAATAGCCCAACTGCGTGAGAAACCGTCCCATCTGACAACACTGACCCAATAACACCTGAACATTCTAAAGGGGGTGTGGCTGAGTGTGTGTGTGAGGATTACGCCAAAAGTAAAGGGGATAAATAAAAGGGGATAAATTCTTGTGACATGGCACACGACATCTACGTAGTAAGAATTAAGAAATACATAAAGCAAAAATGTAGCAATACTATACATAAAAATGTAATCTAGCAGCAATTTTAAAAAGAGTAGGATGGGGAATATGGATGATGCTGCGGTAGCGTCTACCAGACGGCAGCAGTGTGAATAGATCATAGACTGGGTGTCTGTAGTCTTTGATGATGTTCCATGCTTTCCTAAGGCATTGTGAATGGTAGATGCCTTGCACGAAGGGGAAATGGCAGCCAATGACCCGCTCTGCAGACTTCACCACCATCTGGAGGGACTTGCAATCCGCAGTGGAGCAGCTGCTGTACCAGGCAGTATTCCAGCCTGAGAGGATGCTCTCAGAGGTGCACCTGTAGACGTTGGTGAGAGTTTTCACAGACATGCCAAACTTCTTTTGGCAGGTTTCGTCGTTTTTGGGCAGTTTTCACTGCCGAGTTCACTTGCCTGGACCAAGTGAGGTCATCTATGATGAACACACTGAGACATTTGAACTCGGAGACTCTCTCCACTTCCGCTCCATTGATGTGTATGGGGGCATGACCCCCCCCCCGCCACTTCCGATCATCTCCTTAGTCTTGCAGATGTTTTGAAAGAGGTTGTTGCCCTGGCATCATGTAGTCAGGTTCTTTACCTCTTCTCTGTAAGCATTCTCAAAATTGTTGGAGATGAGACCCAGGATGGTTGTGACGTCTGCGAATTTAAGGATGGAGTTGGAGCTGCGTGTGGCCCTGGGGGGCTCCGGTGCTCAGGGACAGTGCAGAGGAAGTGAGGTTGCCCATTTTCACCACCTGGGGTCTGCCCGTAAGGAAGTCCAGGATCCAATTGCAAAGGGAGGTGTTAAGTCCCAGGGTCCAGGGCTTAGGAACAAGCTTAGCGGGCACAATAGTGTTGAATGCTGAGCTGTAGTCCACAAACAGTATCCTCACATATGTGTTGCCTTTTTCCAGGTGGGAGAGGGCGGTGTGTCGTCAGGACGATGGCATTCATCCGTAGATCTATTGTGGCGGTATGCAAATTGAAACGTGTCCAAGGTGTCAGGAAAGGTGGAGCAGATGTGAGTTCTAACCAGCCGCTCGAAGCACTTCATGATGATGTCATTGCTACAGGGCCGTAGTCATTCAGGCAGGTGAGGTAAGGTTTCTTCGGTACAGGGATGATGGTGGTCTGTTTGAAGCAGACAGAGACCAGGAGAGGTTGAATATGGAGGTGAAAACCTCCGCTAGCTTGTCGACACACCCTGTAAAAGCCATTTAATTTCTGTGTAATCTGCTTTTGTACCACTAGATGGCATTATCTTATATGGGACTGTATTTATACAGGATGGGAATTACAAACAGGTGTGCATGCCGTGTGAGGCATACAGGTTTCTTACCGTGGGTATGGCGTCTGCAGGTATTGTAGCAGTAATAGTGTAATAGTGTTATAGGTGTGGTTTGGCTACATAAGATGTAACTATAGTTGAGGTTTAACAGCAAGAAATATTACATTTGTCAATAATAAACTGAGTAGTAACTCAAAGGAAACGTCTGGACATTGTAACTGGAATATGCACTACACCTCCAATGCCTATATCACGCGTAAGTTAAGTTCGTCAACGTGCACCACGGTGACTTATTGGAAGGCCGTTACACGCCCCCTGAGGACAACCTCCGCTAGCTGGTCTGGCCCTGGTGGCTTCCAAGGGTTCACTTTTTAAAAAACTCTCCTCACATCAGCCGTGGTTATGGACAGACTGTAGTCGTTCTGGTTCTCAGCAAGCCTTCCAGAAGGAATAGTGTTGGCCGCCTCAAACCGTGCATAGAAGGAGTTGAGCTCGTTGGGGAGGGAGGCGGCAGGCAGGACATCATTGCTGTTTCTCCCTTTATAGTCTGTGATGGGTCGCAGTCCACACCACATGAGTCTCAGGTCAGAGCTGCGGTCGTTAGACTCCAACTAATCCCTGTAGTCTCTTTTGGCATCTCTGATGGCCTTCCGTAGGTCATATCTGGACCTCCTCAGAGCCTCCAGGTTCCCAGAACTATAGGCAGGGGACGGTGCTCTGAGCATAGTCCTCTGCCTATAGGCCTATAGGCAGGGCTTTTGTTTGGGGAAGGTCCAAACATTTCCCCCTCGGTACGACATCATCGATGGACTTGTCTGTGTATTCATCAATGTCCCCATCAACTGTATTAACGAACATCTGCCGATCTGTTGTCTCAAAGCAGTCCTGTACAGCAGTAATGGATCCCTCATTCCAGCATTGAACTGCCCAAAAAGATGAAAAAAACCCAGCAGGGGTGATGGCCAAGTCAGGCACCGTGGGATCCAACCAGGTCTCTACAAACGCTAGCACACAACAGTTCGCAATATCCCACTGAAAGTTAATCTGTGCGTGTACTTCGTCCATTTTATTGTCCAGGGATTAAACATTTGCAAGTATAATGCTCGGTAATGGCATATTGCAGTTTCTCGTCCGAGATCTACGTAGGATACCGGCACATTTGCCTTTCTTCTTTCTCCTCCATCGGCGTATTTGTAAACAAATCAGCGGCAGGACAAAGGAATTGCAGCAAGCGCTTTGGTAAGTAATGTAAAAGTCTGTATTCAATGATGAACGAATTTCCAAAAGTGCTAGTCGATCGTAGTGTATGAGCGACAGTGAAGCAGGAACAAAAATAAAAACAATATAAACAATGTAAACAGTAATAAGCAAAAAACTACGCAGCGAACACTGAGCCATTGTCAGTGCGGCCTTTCTCTACGGCGCACTGGAAGTAGTCAATGTAACCTTTATCTACATATATGGGAATATACTTTAGTTAGATTTAATTCATAAGAATTTCTAGGGGACGGGGTGCCAATAATTGTGGCACACATGTTTTGGAGAAAAATATTTATTTCACAATTTTTTTTCAATCATTTTATTTCAGTTAAAGGTTTAAGTGTTGGTGAATATATTATATATTTGAAAGACAGACTGACAGGATGAACAGCAAATCATTTTTTTACAGCCTGTTTTGCTCATATTTACCAAGGGTGCCAATATTAGTTGAGGTCACTGTATTTATACAATGTTAGTATGTACTGATAAATGTACTTAGATGAGGTTTCAGAGATATTTAGTAATTGTAATGTGTGCATGTCAACAAATCCTTGCAGTCAAACAACCAATAATACTTTGCATATTTATTTAGTTTTTGTGTTTAAACCAGACTGCGTTCTTCCCTGCGGCAATGTGTACCACTGCACAAATAGCACCTTAACCCTAAAACCAAACCCCTAACTATGAACATAATTCAAACTTTAACCTCAATCCTAAACCTAAAAAATACTATTATTACAAGGGAGGTTGTTGGTTGATCACTAAATTTCAAAAGTACACTACTTTTCTAACGCTCAACACGAACTTGCTTACCTGAACATTTTGCAATGTCTAGTCTACCTATAGGAAGTGGCAACACACAAAACACATTGTTTTTCTATCCTTGTGGGGTCAGAAATCCATGTCACTTTTTTCTTGCTCCAACCCTTATTTTAACCTAACTCTAACAGCAATAAGCAAACATTTATGCCTAGACTTAACCTATTCCTAACACTTCACCATAATCCTTATTGGTAATGCCTAAACCTAAAAGTTTCCCCAATTCTAATACTAATACTATGTACAAATGCACGATTTTTACAAAACCAAATGCTTCGGCTAGAAACCATAGAGGGGACTTGCCTAAAAACCTTGTGGGGATAAATTTTTCAGGTTTACTTTCTTTGTGGGGTCCCATATTTACACATAGACACTGATCACTCACTCACTTACACTCACACACACATTACCTCTTGTTTCTGGAAGGCACATTGGTTTCCAGTTGTTAAATGTGCTGTTTGCAAATAAGCAGGATTTTTGGTTACAACATTCAGGATGATTTTGACATACTTCATCACTCCAAATATTGCCAGGGTGGCAAAAGCACAAAATTTTGTTTCCACTAGTAGAATTGCAGTCTGAAATATTTCCAGTGCATGATTTTAACGATGTACAACACATTGTGTAGGCTCATATACAAACTGATTCATGATGGCATTTATTGAATAGACTTCTTCCTGCAAGTAGCCATCATTTCTGTTTCTATTAATAATACAGAATTTTCCATTTACTGTTTACATTAGTTGCCAATCTTTCCATAGTATGAAATACAGGACCACCCAAATGTTTACATTTTAGTGTTTAAAAAAAGCATTTCGATAATCTCTACAAACAATACTTACCAGTCAGCAGGTTTAACATGTGTCTCACTACCAATTAAGCAAAAGAGATACATTCAGGTACCCCCTTTTCTGCCTGTAGAATGTGATTGATCACAGGCTAGAATGGACGATAATGGCAGCCCATGCACAAAATATGAGATCCTGTTTTTAAGTTAGAGATACATTCCACATGTTTACTGGTATTATTGTTTCTAGAGATTATGGAACACCAATAGGAAAATGTTATTTTTAACCATGTTTGGCTGGTGATGGATTTCATTTTATGGATCTAAAGCAATATAAGATTTTTACTGTACTACTAGCATCAAAACAAGCAAAAATAATCCCCCCAAAAAAATCCCCAGCGGACATATTCGTTTAATGTTTTAAGTTGATGTTTCAAATAATATTTTTATTTGAAATTAATCAGAGTGATTGATATACAGTATTCCCCATTTAAACTATCTCATCGGTCCGTCCAGCAGTGTGCAGTGACTTGTAATCTCTTTATAATTAATTCCAACACTCGCAGTACTGTCCTTCCCACCCGAAACCACCCTGGACTAGCTAGTACTATATTGGTCTTGTTCGGTAGAAGAAGGAAACAAGTCGTCTCATTGTTTAGAGGCAGGATTCTACACAGAGACCCTTTAATTTAAACGTTAAAATAAATGGCTACTAAAAGTTGCAGCATAAACCTAGGATACTAGAGAGTATTTAATGTAGATTAATTTTCTGTAGCGAATAATGCATATTTACCGGTTGTAACTTGAGGACTTGTAACTTTCACAGGACTGTCCATTTCAAAAGATTTAAGAACGGTTTCAGAACAATTCAATATAGAAGTCTCAATTGTAAGTACCAAATAGTAGACTTTTGTTGAGTTACCTGAAACATTCAAAACACAATGCAAAACAAACTTTCAAAATAGATTATGTAAATATTTCAAGTATTTGTACTGTACAAGGGGAAAAAAGTAGAGACATGTAAATGATCAATTGGTAGATGCTCATTGTTTACCCATAAACCACAGCACTGTGTCATCATTATTAAACCCTGTCACAGTAGCAGGTTCGGTATAAGACATAAACCTGTGGGGTTAATTTCATTTGTATTCAGTCAATAGTTTCTGAATTCATGGAATTAAATAGACCCTAACAACCCTGGCGCTTTTTCAAATTGCACCTGCAGGCCCCGAATCTAAAAGAACACTACTGTATATGAAATTTGGGATGTACAGTCTTCGAAACAGGGAAAAATAAAAATGAACTCACCCAATGAAGAGACCTGAGCAACAGCAACACAACTCATCACATTATTGTTCACATTAAGTATGTTCAGAGGAAATAAATGGTTAAATAATCAGAGTTATAATCCACATTGTAAAAGTATTTTATAACGTTTAAAAAAGATCTAAAAACATAAAAATGACTAACCTTATTGCAAAACAGTCCCAGGAAATATAATAGTAGAATGAAATACTTCATTTTGAACCTACAGATGGAAACAGGGAGAAAGAAATGTGTAGTCGTTTACAGTATACCACAACTGGAAAATGACCAGGCTTATGCTTATAGAAATTGTTTAGTGCTAGCATTAATTCATCTTTTTGATTCCGTTTTTAAACTTACTTATCTCATGGAATATGCACTTGACTGGTATTTTGCAATATGACTGGTATAGCATATTTATTTTACTCTCACACACACATAAACACACATCTCCAAACATGTCCAGAAATGAATAATGTTATTCAGCCGAAAAATTGAGGCATAACATGTAAGATGTCCTACTGTTAGTGCAATTAAAAAATATAACCAAATATCCTCACAGAATTAAAAATAACATACAATCTGTATAAATAACAAGAATTGTTAAAGTGGAAAAGTTACAATAACTGAGGATACAGAATGAAAAATACCAACCTTGCCTCTCTTGCTCCCTTTAGTGTTACAAAAAAATGAATTCAGTAGGTGAAGTGAAGCACATCCATTCCTGAGCAGACACTCGGTTGAGGGGAAATTCAGGTTGATAAGTAGTTCCTAGAGAACAATAAAAACAACATTGCTGCAGGAAAGACTGTAAGCCAAAACATGTTATTTGCATCAGAGTTCACATTATGAAAAGTAGTTATGGAAATTATAAGGTAGAGTATCTTTACACAATATGTCATGAACTTACCCTGTTGAAGCAAACTGAAATTTGCAGTAGACATTTCAACAACTCAAAACTTTGTGTTGGAAGTTAACTGGACGCGGACATATCAAGATAACTGGGAAGTGAAATTTAAGCTACCACTGAACATTTGAAAAGTACCAACCTAAAGACAAGCGAGACAATGAAAATTAATGAATGAAAACTGTCTCCCCACGTGGAGCTAATAATTTCCAGCTTTGTACCGGGGTGAATCAACTACACTGACCTATCCCAGCCAGAGGATAACCCTAGTTTAAAGTTTTAATAGTCATATATATTGAGTAGGCCTACACAATGCAAACTACACAATTAAATTCTTGCTTCCTGGTTCCTACTTGACAATGCTAGAAAAATAGAGATAGTAAGTAAAAAACAAAGAACAATTGCAGCAATGATGTAATAATAATAATTAAGCAACTGTCGTCTAGCAATGTTCCAGATGTCCTGGATCGGTGCTAGCATGACCCCAGGAATTAGCTGCTCCATCTTAACCTGCTTGAGAGCTCTAGTCGGTTGCAAAACAGTTCTCGTACCTGGCCGTGAGGCAGCTAGTCAGGATGCTCACAATGCTACAGCAATAGTATTTTCACAGGACCAAGGGTGCCATGCCAAACTTCTTTACTGGTCTTAGTGACAGTGTCTAATGATGGCATCTTTACATTTGGAGTCTTTTCACTGAGATGGCTTTTGGCTCCTTTATTGCTCTTTGTTCAAAATGCTTAAAAATAACCCTAGAACATAGCCAAAGAAGGCCAGAATTATAATTGAGCATGAAATGCACATTCATATAGGTAAGGTGACATCAGATTCTGACATGTATAAAATAAAACATTGCCTACTATTTCTTTAACCTAATGTTACGCTATTGGAAAAATGCTTGTGGGACATAAGGATGCGCCCGTTATTTATTGTTTCTGCAGTGCAGATATGCAATCTTTATTGAATACTTTTGTAACTTATCTCCAAATAATCGTTTGAGCTAAACAGTAACATTAATCAATATCTCTTTTCACCAATGTAATTTGGTTAACATTTACCAAAAAAAGATGTTCAAAAGCAGCATTTTGTTTGTGAACAACCCATCACTAGTAGGGTCACTGTGGCACTCTTTTGACAACATTGTGTCACGCTCTCAGGCCGTGCCTTCAGTCCTCTCCGTGTTTTTCCTTCCTCCGGGCTTCTGTTACTTGCAACTGCTCACACCTGCCTCTCATCAGATCATCAGCCTTGCAGTATTTCTTCCCTGGTTTGTCAGCCACTCATCGCCAGGTTGTTCCATCACACTCACGTGGTAGTACTTGCAGGCTGTTCCTCGTGTCCTCATAGATTTTTGTTCATTCATGTCCGTGGTTGTTTTTGGAGTGTCTAATTCTGCATTTCCTTGTGCCCCAGGGCCACGCCCATCTATCTACCTGCTCACTCTCCGCCAGCCACGCCAAGCTCACAACAGCCCACCTTGCCGGTCTCCCTCCATCATCCGGTCTGTCCTGGTCTCTCTCACTCCATCTCCACCTCTGCCCACTCCATTCCCTGCTCCCCTTTACAATAAATATCATAAAAGCACCTGCTACCAAATACCTCTGAGTCTGCTTTTGGGTATCCGATATCCGCAACTCATAACACACTGACGATATTCATAGTCCATGAAGTGAACAATCATCTTTGTTTTGTTGGCTTTTAAGGGGAGGTTCTTGACCAGGCACCACAACAGCAGTTTGTTTATCGGCCCTGTGGTGTCATCTTTATATTTGAGTATTCAGTTGGTGCAGAGCCAATTGTGAAAAGGAAGACATAACAGTTTCCCACAGTGAAGGTGGGGAAGTGGTTTAAAAGAAAACCTGCCAATGGGGTTAGTGATCCTCCAGACATAATATAGATAACTATTGTTAATGTACCTTTTCAAAACTTGCCTAAATTGGAGTTAGGGGCATGGCAGTTAGACAATATACAGTTAGGTCTGGAAATATTTGGACACTGACACAATTTTCATAATTTTGGCTCTGTACACCACCACATAGTGGATTTGAAATGAAACAGCCGAGATGCAAATGAAGTGCATTTCAGCTTTAATTCAAGGGGTTGAACAAAAATATTGTATGAAATGTTTAGGAATTGCAACCATTTTCATACACAGTCCCCTTATTTCATGGGCTCAAATGTAATTGGACAAATTAACACAATCATAAATAAAATGTTCATTTTTAATACTTTGAAAAGAAATTCTGTCCCTGAACAAAGCAGTTAACCCACATTGCTTCCAGGTTGTTGCTGAAAAAAATAATGTGTTCTTAGTGTTATTTACCTTCTGATATAACAGTAAAAAAACACAGCCTTTGATATCTACTGACACAATAACGTTTTGTTTATGCAAATCTTATGTTGTACTGCCAACAGCTGATTTGCAAGAGAGTTTGGCATTTTTGGAAGAGGAATATCTGCCCAGCCTACCCTGACTCCCCTCCCACCACAGCGCTCGGCATCACCGGCCCTTTAACAGCCACCAGCCCTTTAACAGCCACCGGCCCAGCATTCCACTCTCCATTCACCGACCTATCCTGTCTCCCCATTTCGCACACCTGGCTCCCATGATCCTAATCACCAACCTATAAGTATCCCTCAGCCCTCGTCATCTGTGTTGCTTATTGTCATTGTGTGGTCTTCATCCTCAAGCTGTGCTTTTTGAAACCAGTGTCTATATATTTTTCGTTTGTTTTGAGCGCGCTCTCTTACGCTGTCTTTATTTGGCAAGGTTCTGTTTGCCACGCACTTGTTGTTTGTGTCCGAGCTTTCACCGTGACAATATCAGCTTTAACATTTAAGAAATAAGGCAGGTGACAAGAATGCTCTCGTCAAACAACTATACATTTCCCAGGTAGAAGTACCAAGTGACATTCAGCTACATGTTTTGACTGTCGCACTTCCAGGGTCTAGTACTACATTCATTATCAAGGCAACAGTAAACATGTGTGCCCAACAAATCAAGCACCATCCCCACGGGCCGATCTGTGTAATTTTGTTAATGCAGGTTCACTACGACTAGACCCATAATTTAAACAAGTTGAGTCACAATCAGGCCAGTGGTGGCCTAGTAGTATATCTAGCCTACTAAAAACTGTTTCCCCACTTTTCCGTCCATTAGAGTATAACAAATGCATGAGAATTTGATAGCGTATGAAGAACAATATAATAATAAATTGTAGAACATGAATCATTCCCACCTACTTCCACCAAGACTCACCAATTGATTTAAATTGTTGAGAATAAATATGTCTATATGGCCCTACAGATTCAATGTATTTAATTTTCAGACTTTTTAAGAATTATTTTCCACTTGGATATTGGGTTTACTGTGTAAATATACAGCTGGAAAATACTTTTTCAGGCTGTAAGGCAACAAAAGATGAACATTTTGAAAGGGGGTGGTGACCACCCATTGTAGAGCCAAGTTGTGTTCATAAGGTGCGTCTGTGTTTTATGACCCTATACTTTGCATGTCTTAACTGTAGACTGTTTCACGCTCACCTGAACAATTTCCCTGTCTGTATTAAAACTGCCTGTACCCCGCTGCTGTTCTCTGCTCTGTCTCTCCTCTTCCCTTACCCTCTTTTAACACAGCACAGCTAAATAATTGAGGAAGCCAGTGACATTTAGGATCAAGCATTGTTTTTCAAGGCTAACGTAATAACAGCCATACCTTGCCATAGATCTTGTATTGACTAACATTGTCCAGCTATTATTTAGTCAGGTAGAATGCCTTAGTCTGTGCTTTGAATAAAGGGTGGAAGGATTTAATCACACACATACACATCATCACACTCACCTCACCGACCCTGCCAGTCAAATCGCTTCTCTGATTCTCTTATTGTCTAACATAGGAGACAGATATTAGATGTACAGTAGTGAGCCAAGGACATCCATAACAGTAGACATTGTGTTATTATTGCTTGTGTATTGGTCTTGTATTATTTTTAGTTCTAGTACTTTAGTCACCATACAAAAAGCATGAATATCCAAGAGGTAACTTAAATCATGGAAATGTCTTAAGTTACCATCATGACCAAGCAAAAACCTTTTTAGATTTTTTTTTTTTGCAAAAAAAACAAACAAACAGAAAAGCTGGCCACAGTTGTTCTCGGAGTTGACCATTTCCGAAGGCCTACACAGAAGAAAACCTAAAAACTGTGAAAATATCCCTCATTGAGTAGTGGGGGATCAAAAAGAAAATCACATGCCATGTAATGGATGAAGATCCATTTAACACCCTTGCCTGTGCAAATTGCATAGGAATTGAAGCATGCCATTCGTATAGCTAATGGGCTGAGCCTTGTAGTCCAGAAGAATCTGGATCAGGATCGAAGAAGCTAGTAACCTACTTCAGAACCAGCTCCACATCAAAAGAGAGGATGTTGTTACACAATAGAATGGCCCATTCTACGTGCTACAATGTCTGAAGGGGAGCCTTATGAAGGAACCTCACCCCAGAGTTCTGACCAGTATTACACCATTGCAGAATGCCTGGGTGTGCTTCAACCAGGCAGCCATTGTACTGTCTAAGGAGAACAGGGTGTGAATCTCACAGGAAATCCCCTTGTATAAAAGAAGTCCAGCACATGACCAGTGAGGTAGCCAGCTATCTGTCTGACAACCAGCTTAGAAACCTGAGGGAAAGGTTGGCCAAAAACAAGAAACAAGAAAATTAGTGTTTAAACCTTGGCCACAATGCTGGAGTTCACCCGGCGACCTCTGTGTGTGTGTCATGAATTAAACACCACAGACACCCATTCCACCACAACCCTTAAGCACATCAACCTCCTCAGGTGAGTATTTATACCGGATCCATTTATATTTCCTGTTAAATTACAGATATCCAGTCAGGAAGTACATTTCTTAGGTTAACATCTGTGGCATTTGTTGGACACTGATTTGTGGCCGGCCAGGTGGGTCGAGGACACAACATGCTGAGGTCTAGTGTTACCTCAGAGAGGCAAATATCCTCATATTGGAGGTCCCCTCCACTACTGCATGGGTAGCTCACAAATCCATTTACCCTCTTCTGTTTGAACTGGCTGTTCTGTTCCTGTGCACCACACATCACTGCTATGTGAGAGAATCTTCTCCAAGGCAGGAGAAATCATTAGAAATCTCACCCAATCATCTCACCCTCTCCCTTATCAGTTTGATCACAGTCTGATCACACCCTCTCATCTCACCCACTCCCTTATCAGTTTGATCACAGTCTGATCACACCCTCTCATTTCACCCACTCCCTTATCAGTTTCCCACCAAGCCAAGCTTTTCAGTAAGAATTGCAATTTAAGTGAAAGGGATCCTAAGCATACAATTGTGATCAAAGGTTTGCATACCCTTGGAGAATTGGTGATATATGTACCATTTGTAAAGAAAACATGAGTGAGCAGGCAAAACATGTCTTTTAATTCTTATGGGATTCACATTCAACTGGAGGTCATAACAGAATGGCACAATCATAAAATGAAAAATAGCAACAAAGAAAGAAATGAACTGACCCCTGTTCAAAAGTCTGCATACCCTTAGTTCTTAATACTGTGTATTGCTCCCTTTAGCATCAGTGACAGCTGCAGTCTTTTGTAATAGTTGTCTAAGAGGCCCCGAATTCTTGCAGGTGGTAAAGCTGCCCATTTGTCCTGGCAAAATGCCTCCAGGTCATGCAAAGTCTTTGGTCATCTTGCATGAACCGCATGTTTGAGATCTCCCCAGAGGGGCTCGATGATATTAAGGTCAGGAGACTGTGATGACCACTCCAGAACCTTCATCTTTTTCTGCTGTAACCACTGGAGGGTCAGCTTGGCCTTGTGCTTAGGGTCATTATCATGCTGGAAAGTCCAAGAGCGTCCCATGCGCAGCTTTCATGCAGAAGAATGCATATTGTCTGCCAGTATTTTCTGATAACATACTGCATTCATCATGCCATCAATTTTCACAAGATTCCCTGTGCCTTTAGAGCTCACACCCCCTCAAAACATCAGTGAGCCACCACCATGCTTCACAGTGGGGGTGGTATTCTGTTCACAATCTCTCCAAACATAGCGCTTATGGTTGTGACCATAAAGCTCTATTTTGGTCTTGTCACTCCAAATTACAGTGTGCCAGAAGCTGTGAGGCGTGTCAAGGTGTTGTCAGGCATGCTGTAACCGGGTTTTTTTGTGGCATTGGCACAGTGAAGGCTTCTTTCTGGCAACTCGACCATGCAGCTCATTTTTGTTCAAGTATCATCGTATTGTGCTCCTTGAAAGAACGACACCGTCTTTTTCCAGAGCAGCCTGCATTTCTCCTGAGGTTACCTGTGGGTTTTTCTTTGTATCCTGAACAATTCTTATGGCAGTTTTGGCTGAAATCTTTCTTGGTCTACTTGACCTTGGCTTGGTATCAAGAGATCCCCGAATTTTCCACTTGCAAGGCTTTGGATATCTTTTTATATCCTTTTCCATCTTCAGCTTTGTTTAATGTGTTTTTTTCTTTTTTTTGGCAAATTAATTACACTCAAAATACGAGTGTATGGAGGTGGAGAGAGTCTGTAACCAGAACTGTAAAAATAAAAAAATAAAAGCATACAAAAAGAATAATTACACAACAATTACACATCGATAGTGAAAAGGCAACCAGATGAACTGATAAACAAAAGATCCACAAGGCCTAACACCGAGAGGAGTTTTTGGAAAAATACAAAACATTTTTTCCATGTGAATAGGCTACAAAAACGCTGCATCTTTGCGGATCTCTGCCGGGGGTTCTAGTGGGGCTAGGGAGTTGATTTCAATGCCAGTGCATAGGTCCAGGCTCCTTGTTTAAGCACATGCATGCATGTTTGTCTATAAGTGACATGAATAAGGTATCGAAAAACAGAGAGGGGTTTTTGGAAAAATACAACTTCAGTTTTGCCTAGTGAATACGATATTATCATGTGTATTATTAACATGATATCAATATTTAAATTTTTAAATATCACGGTTATCGTCCATACTGGTATATAGTGACACCCCATATCCAGAGAGACATCTTTCGTGTCCAAAAGTATTGGCACCCTTGCTGTGAAATAATGCACCACTCCTAGAAAATATATTGATATTCAAATATTTATTTATTTGGTTTGCAGAGAAAGAAAACCAAAAAATGTAATAAGTCTTAGAAATCCTAAAATGGCCCAGACAATATTATTGGCACCTTCTAGATGTGTTTAGAAATAACTAGATTTCAAGCAGGTGATTGTCCTTAACTTTGTAATTGAACTCATCTGTGGTGAGTTGCACAGTAGGTGCCTGCAATATGAAAATCAATTATTTAACCAGTTTGAATAGAGAAAAGGACTCATTCTTCTGTTTAGTGACACTGGGTGTACCACAATAAACATGGAGAAAATAAAGGAGGTCAGACACAAAATTTTAGTCAAATATGGGGACAATGTCAAGGCTACATCTATGAATAAAATACATGGGTGCTAATACTTTTGGCCATTACTTTATATACATATAAAGTTTTCACTTTTATACTTTTAAATATATCAATATTCACAAATGTTAATTAAATAAAAATAAATCTGTCATTAAATGTATTGGACAGGAAATTGAGATATTAATGGATAAACTAAAATAGGATTCTCAAGCTGTAGAACAAGTCAAAGTAATTCTCAAAATGGAGGAAGAAATAACGATGCAAGAAATGCATATTTTTCATGAATATGCTGATGTGAGGTGAACATAGTCTTTCTGATAGTACAACAAACACACAGACCACTGTAACAACATTTTGTTTATGTAAATAAGTTATTCCTGCTGAATTCTGTGAAACTTTAGGAAGCCACGGCTGATTTGAATGAAAGTTTGCCTCTTTTGGAGAAAGCAGTTTTAGCTTTAGATGCACTGGAAAAGAGTGACATTTCAGAAATAAGGTGAGTGAACAAAATCATGCACCATTTTTATATGTATATTTTTTGTACTTTAATATACAGTATGTGTGAAGTCCAAAATATATGTTACAAGTGGAACTATCAAGTTGCATTCAACTACATTTACATTTATACAAAACATTTTAGTCTTTTAGCAGATGCTCTTATCCAGAGCAACTTACATTACTGAGTGCATCAATTTTCATCCTTTTTTTTGTACTGGCACACTGTGAAAATGGAACCCACAACCTTGGTTTTGTAAGCACCACGCTCTATCAATTCAGCTTGACGGAAACCCCATATTTAAAACATAATTTTCCGAGTAACAGTCACATTTAACATGCCAATATCTTGATAAGTACTGATACTGATTTTCTGTTTCTAGTTTTGTACCCAGAGTATACACTGACACTCCAGACCTAGTCCTGACAGTGATGAATGCAGTTTGCATCCTGCTACAGAAGAAGCCTAACTGGACAACAGCTGAACAACTGCTAGGAGACCCTGGCTTTCTCCAGAGGCTTGTCAGCCTAGAGAAAGACAGCCTTCCAGAGAAGGTAGAGTGTTTAAGCCTCATTATTACTATTAGATCTGCAAATCTTTCTTTTACATTGAATTCGTCAAATTGCTATAGGTGTTTCTGCAATTAAGGAGGTATACTAAGTGTCCTGACTTCACCCCTACCAAAGTGGGCACAGTGTCCATTGCCTGTCGTTCTATATGCCACTGGGTGCTGGCTTTGGAACACCGCCATGATATCCACAAGGTATAGTTGTATGTCTTAAGTTTCCAAGACCAAAATATCATGGCATTGTTATTCATGGATGAGAATGTCGTAGACTGTTACGCATGCAGGTACCCTGTATGTGCGTTTGTGTTTTTCCCCTCCTGCCATTTCCCCAGGTGTCCTTTATGTTCCTGATTGTGCTTGTTGGTGTTTCCCACCTGGCAGTCATGAGTGGATTCGCCTGACTGCTGAGGTGGACCAATTCATTTATAAACAGCTCCGCAGCTAGCACCAAGCTAACCACTGCAGTCTATTTTCAAGCCGCGCTGCTGGCTAACGGGTGGTAAATGGCTGAGAAGCCCCGTGGGTGATGCAAGTTGGTAAGAATCGCCCTGGGTGGGGGAAGCATCGTCAGAGGAAATTTCCCAGTCTCCTGAACTTCTAGGTACTTGGGTGCATGCAAATCTAACTGAGGTTGTCAGATGAGTGGTCTCACACGCTTTGACCCACTTGACTTCCTAGTTCAAAGAGCAGTGTGGGGAGAAAAGAATGAATGGCTTAGCATGGATGCTTGGAAGAAAGCTTGCCCAGATCTTCAACACTCCGGAATTCATTGGAAGTTGTTGAGATGAGACAATTGGGCATAATGAAATTGGGGAATGCAGGATAAAAGGGGATACGTAAATGCAGTTTAGAAATTCAGGGATCCTCTACGACACCAATTTTTGGGAGTGATAACATTGATTTTCAATGTTTCTACCCATAGAATATTTTTTTTCTTCTATAATTGACTCCAAATTGATCTCAGAAAGAATCTTTGTAATGACCCATTAAACGTTTGACCTGATGCACCCGTGGGTATCTGTGTCTGTCTGTCGATGTGTGACCTGGACAACAGGCTGCAGCACATTGTTGGTGACATCAGTCTCCTCAGCGTTCATCACCTACTGCAGACCTCTGACGGCTGACTCCCGTGAAGCCATGGTGAAGAGGTGGCTGGACTTCTGCCACAACATGGAGATCCCTGTCTCACCTCAGTACACCTTCATCTCAGCCATGATGGAAAAAAAACAGGCAATGCAGTCACTAAGCGTTTTCATCCAAAGGCACTTAATGAAATCGTCAGCGTTGACAGCAACAGAAATCTACCAGTCGGTGTTCAGGTTAGTCTCACAACAGTAGCTATGTTCTTAGTGTAGAAAAGGCTGTGATTCTAAATTGTTTCTTCCATTCCCTTCATTCTGTGTCAAGAGCTCTGTGCCAAAGTGACATGGATTAAAATCAATCTGGGGCCATATCCAACTCATAGGATGCTATTTCAAATACAGCTAAATTTCATTTGAATCTTCATCTGATATTTCTTTGGTGTAGAAAATAACAGCACAATAATTTGTGAGCATTTATCCATCACTGCTGACCAGTTCACCCTCCACGAGCTGGAGAACAGATGCCTGGTCCTGCTCCAGAACACACAGGGTGAGGCAGGAACAGATGGAGGGAGGGATGGCTGTATTTTGCTACATCCTAGCGGTCCTTAAATTTGACTGAACTATGCCACTTGACTGTTTGCTAAAAGTCTATTCGCTACATAGATAGAGCAGGTTTCCCTTTCCCTGAAATGTAACATACTCTATAATAGCATAATATATGAAACTATTGTGTTGTTAAATTAAGTACACTCACCGGACAGTTTATTAGGTACTGTGTTTCGTTCACGTAAAAGGTATTGCTCATTCAGACACTGAGTTATGTGGCTGTGGCCTGCTCTACAAAGCAGCTAGATAAGAGATTCAGTCATTCAGTTACAGATCGACAGAACGTAACAATGGGCAAAACTGGTATCTCAGAAACTACTGCTACCCTGGGCCTTTCACCAACCACCATATCTGAGGTTTACAGAGAAATCAAAAAAATCCAGTCCTTCAAAAACATTTGTTGATGAGGGAGGTTGAAGGAGAATGGCAAGAATTGTGCAAGGAAACAGACAGGCCACAATCAGGCTAATAACAACGCATTATACAACTTGTTGGTTCTTGACATGGAAGGGCTCTTGCAGCAGGACAACCACACCAGCTTCCACTCCTATCAGCTATGAACAAGAAGTGGCTTCTGTGACAGCAAGCGATAACCAACACTAGACAATCAGAGTGGAAAAACATTGCCTGGTCTGACAAATCCACATCCATTTTACTTGACAGGCCAGCACAGTCTCCAGACCTTTAAATAGAGAATCTTCAAGATGAGATAGAACAGGAGCAGAATGAACGTAGCTCTGTCCAGTATGCAGTAACAACATAGAGCAACATACCTGTGAAAGGTTTTCGAAAACTTGCCTGAAAAATTCAAGCTGTTCCGGGGTCAAAGGTGTCTGCCCAGTAATAGATGGTTGTGCCTAAAACATTTGTTTATGTATAAAATATCAACATAAAAAAATATGTATCCTTTTTTGTCAGGACACAAACTAGATGACCAGGACCTCATTGATAACCTGAAGAAGTCCAAGCTCACCTCTAATGAGATCTCCATTTGGATTCAGATGGCCGAGGACAAGGAGATTGACGAGATCCGCAAGAGGTACCTCCCTGTTGATAACCGAGGGACAGACCTGTACTTCGTCCTGGCTGACCTTACCCAGGTCAACTACATGTACCACTTCTCCTTGGACTGGTTTAAGGACATGTATGTGAAAGCTGTGCTAGTGGCTACTGAGTGCCAGGAGGAACTCTCTGGACGTGTCCATACCTTTGACGGGCACTGTTACGCATGCCTCCCAGGGGGGAGGGAACGTGACACCCAAGGAGCCATCTCGCCTGCAACAAAACACACATACAGACACAGAACACTGGGGAATGTAACAGGCACGCTGTGCCTGGCTGGAACCAGGAGCCTGAGGGGGGCTGTGGTGGGGCCTGGCTCCTGGGATTTCAACTTCTGTCTCCTCAGGGTGATGAATGCCGTCACCAAGAGCATATACAAGGTAACACCATCATCTAAGTGGAGCCTGATATTTGTTTTGTTTTAGTTTTTTGGCACACCAGCTGTTAAAGTGACACTTTAATACCACTGGAAAATCTTCGCTGTTGGAATGTGAAACTCGGCCTTCTCGCATCTGTTAGTTGGTTCACTCCTCACTTTCTCTCCTCTGTCTGCTCCTCCCCACCTCCCGGTGGTGTGGATGGGCCTTTTTTGTGGATGACCAATTGGTTTTTTCCTTCCTAATGTGTTGTAATATCATGTAGACCAATAAGAAAAACATGTTAATGGGCAGCACTGAGTACCTGCCGGCGGAAGATCTTCCTGCACTCTGCTGTCCTGGCCAGCATGATGGACTGACCAAGGAGAAGGTAGAAAATATCTGGGTCAGGTGTCTGTCAGTAAGATAAGGCAAAGTACTGGAATAGAGAGACTTCTTTGAATAGTACTGCATTTTTAAACTGACTATATATTTTTTTATTGAAAAATTAGTAGACCATGAATAAGTAAATCAAGCATTCAAGACTTCAGTTTCTTTACCTTTCCAATTACCTTTGCATTACTGTCATCTAATGAATAGCCTCCTGCCTGGTACGTCTGGCCCAGGTGCTGAGGGGCAGCAGCCAGCACCTGGACATGGTGTCTCTAGGTCAGGGCCAGGGCCCCAGGGCTGAGGAGCTCATCTCCAAGGCCCAGATCCTAAAGGGCCGCTGGATCTTCCTGCAGAACTGCCACCTGGCTGCCTCCTTCATGCCCAGACTGCAAACCGTCGTCAACTCGTGAATGACTAACAGCACTTATGGATGCAGTGTTCTGCCTCTTTTGTTGCGTTTAATTTTTCTTTGTTATTTTTTTTTGTTGCGTTTTAAGTTTTCATGTTCTATGTGTTCATATGAAAGGTAATATGGTGCAAGAGAACTATACGATGTGATGAGTTTGTTGAAACCATGTCGACGCACAGACGGTCCTGTGAGATTCCCTGGAGGTGTGGTCCTCTCAGGTGCCCACATGGACACAGCAGTGGACGGATATCTTCCCACAGATCTGTGTTTTTTATCCCTCCTCAGGTTGAATTGGAAAGGCTCAAACCTGGATCCTCACTTTCGTCTGTGGCTGTCCTCCAAACCCGACCCAGTGTTTCCTGCCTCCATCCTGCAGAGAGCCGTCAAGGTCAGTCTGGCTTCCGGTCCCACAGCTTACCATTAGAGGGTGATCTGTTCTATAGAATTGGTGTTTCTAGTTCTATAGTGTACCTGTGAGTGAATCAGTCACTCAGATTGCCATTGTCTGAATTGTTTTGTCTTTCCTCAAGTGATTCTATGTCACACACACAACAAAAAAATATCTGATGTTATTACTAATTCATTACTAATCATTCTGTTCCTGTAGGTAGTGGTAGGGCCTTGGTTACTAATACAGTAATTCCACTTCCGGGCCTGTACCTAGCATGGTGGTCTCTGTTACTAATAGAGTAAATCTTTTTCCTCTTCTGCAGAGAGCGGTGGAGCCTCCTTTAGTCCCAGCGGAGAGGTGACCGAAAGAAGCTTCTGCAAGACAGACAGCAGCCCAGGGTGGAAGACTGCTCTTCAACCTCTGCTTCTTAAACGCCATTGTCCAGGAGAGGAAGAAGTATGGCCCTCTGGGATGGAACTTACCCTACACCTTTACTTCTTCTGATCTGGAGGTCCACCACGATGTAGCGCACTGTTCCACTCAGCAGAGCTTCTCAGCTCTGAAGACAATTTGCTTGATCCATCTAGACTAGGAAAGAGCGTGTTTGTGGTATCTATTGTACTGATGACACAGTGTGTCTTGTATCTCTGCAATACTCCTCTGGGACTTACTAGACTTAGGCATGTGCACATCCAATAACATTTTGAGCCCACTGTTTTTTCTGGGTTCTGTTCGTGTCTCAGCTGTCAATGCTGAACCAGGAGTGTCTCCTGCGGGCTGCAGATGGTTTGGAGATTCCCAGGGCGGCCTTGCGCTACCTGACAGGTGAGGTGATCTACGGAGGCTGCGTCACTGATGCCTGGGACCGACGCTATCTGCTCACCATCCTTCAATGCTGCTACAACCCCTCTGTCCTGCTGGACGGACAAGGCTTCTGTCAGGCTAAGGTTAGAAAACAACACCCGAAGGGCTTCAGTCAGGCTAAGGTTAGAACACAACACCTGAAGGGCTTCAGTCAGGCTAAGGTTAGAACACAACACCTGAAGGGCTTCTGTCAAGCTAAGGTTAGAACACAACACCTGAAGTGCTTCTGTCAGGCTGAGGTTAGAACACAACACCTGAAGGGCTTCTTTTCCTAAAGACGCCAGTGCTGGTCCCAGTGCAGAGCCTACATAGAGAACATACCTGACAAGGACCTAGTTGAGGTGTTCGGCATCGACAGCAGGGCAGAGATGGTGGTCCTGCAGATCCAGACCCAGCAGCTGATCCAAACCATATTCAGCCTGCAGCCCAGGCTGTCTGACACCAGCTTGCTGGCCAGGTGGGTCTTAGCCCTTCACAGACATTGTTCAAATGCTATTTAAACTGACTCAAAATATTCTAATACTTGGTCTTGATTATCACACGAGTGCAAAACTGTCCATCAAGCACTCCAGGTAAGCTAAAGCAAACACTAAATGTATTTGGACAATGTCTTTTATTATTATTTTTAAACCCAGGTCAGCTTTACACTCAACTTAGCCTGCAGCTCAACTGTCAGACAGCAGGCAGTTGAGCAGGTGGGCCTGGTTCCCCCTCTAGGGAAAATACAACCCACAAATAGATGAATGACGTGTCCCTTCCACACTACTTAGCTGAGCCAAGGGACGCTGACCTGGTTTAGCATCCACTATAGTGGGAGGAAAGAACACAGTGAAAAGATCATGCTTGAGCCAGCATCATTTGGATTGGTTCTGCCATGATATTGTGATAAGTTTGACTTATTTAGCAGATACTTATCTTGAAGTGAGAGCATACGTTTTCATACTGGTCCGCCACTGGAATGCAAACCTACCACTCTGGCATTTTCTTTTTTCTTTTTTTACCAGGTAATGCCTAAGAACACTAATATTTTAGTGACAACCTGGGAGCAACTGGGGTTAACTGCCTTGCTCAGGGACAGAGCCACACATTCCCCCCGTCAGCTCAAGGATACAGTCTGGTAACCTTTTGATCACTGGTCAGATGCTCTACCATGCCAATCCAAGCACCATGCTCTACCAACTGATCCACACAGGCCCACACCAATATTGGTGTTGGGTAGGTAATGGAAAAAGTGTGGAAAAAGTTTTTCTTCTGTTTGTTTGTCGGGAGCATGTGTATATTAACTTCCTGGTTGAGCGAGCAGTGTGATAAGAATCATCAAAGACTGCCTTGTGCTTTGGACGAAGCAGTTTTGAATTTTCTCACACCTGGCATTGGCGTAGCGTGGTGATGCCGGGCCAGGGTGCAAGGTGTCCTTACAGCAGCCATGAGGGAAGTTCACTGTTTCCTTGTTCTCACCATAATGCAACTTTTGTGTGTTTGCATCTGTGGTCGTCCATGCATTTGAACCGTGAAGATGAGACGCCCAGCGTCGGCCCTGCTGGCGATCCTGCAACAGGAGATTGATCGCTTCAGCCACCTGCTCATGTGTTCCAGCCTCCTCTCCTTCACAGCCGCCATCAGAGGGGAGGTGCTGATGAGTGAGGCTCTGGAGGAGGTCTACACGGCCCTGCTGACCACAGTGGTCCCATCAGAATGGAAGGTATAGAAGTGAACCCCCTCCACAGCTCTCATTCTGCACACAATTGTAACCTACTCCTTGCGTTTCAACCTAATGCCGTTCGGCACGTCATCATCAGCTTTACATCTTTTCCTTTTATATTATTCTTACTTTAGCCTTCTTTCCTTATTTGTCATCAAAAATTATTTTAGTGTAACAGGGCCCTTAGTTTAGGCTTTTGAATGTTCCAACCAGGCCTCTAAATATCCTCTATATGTACATGTTCTGTAGAATATAGAATGTAGAATGTTCTATAGTAATGCTATCAACAAGCAATCAGCAGTCACTTTCAACAAACTATTTGTTGATAAACAACTGCAAGCTAAGGTTAAGGTTAGGTTTAGAATAAGGTTTATGGTAAGGGTTAAGGTAAAACTTCAAAATAGTTTTTTTTTACTATTTTACCACATTATTTACAGCAACGTTCTGGGAGTAATTAGGACTAAATGTCTTGCTCTGGGACAGAACAACATGGTTTTTCACCAGGGACTGGAACCAGGAAACATACATTACTGGTCCAATGCTCTTGAACAAGAGTTCAAGAGCCCCAGTATGAAATGAGGTACTCTTACTGTCTTGCTGTTTTGGTAGCACTGCTCGTATGAGTCATGCAAGGCTCTGGGTTCGTGGATCTTGGACTTTGATTCTCTTCAGAGCCTGGGCTGACAACATCAAGATCCACCTCCTGGAAAAGTATAAACATTGAATAACTGTGCTAACATACATATACATAAATTTTCTGTTGTTAAAACCAATTAAACATCTTTATAATGCCAAAACATCTATTTTTTCCATCCTGTTCATTTCTACTGGAACAGATACATGGTATATAATCAATATCCATTATTAGTATTACAAGTTTGTATATTGTTAACCCCTAATATTAGCTGTCTACCCCATGTAAATTCAGAATATCAACAATTAGTGGAGGTATCTGTTCTCTGAACTGTCCACTTAACATTGACCTACACTTTTTGAGCAGGAAGCCTCATTCCTACTGGCTGTCTGGATTCTTCTTTCCACAAGGTACATACTAAAAGCTAAGATTAAGATATCTAGATGTCGTGAAAGAGAACCTATTATAGCTCAAAACTAAAAAAATAATTGCCAGTCTTTAGTGAAGGAATATGTATCTTTGGTTTAAAATCATATCACATTTGCAAATTTTAGTTAAAAATGAAAATTACATTTTGAAGTAGGAACATAATTCTAATAATTTGAAATATTAGTTATAATAGTTATTTTGTTTCTTCATGCATCTTCCCTGTAGGTTTTCTGACAGCTGTTCTTCAGAACTGTGCTCGACAGAAGAACGTGTCTGTGGACTCTCTCTTTCAACTATCACGTCCAACTCATTAATGAGAGCTCCAGCAATTGGAGCAAAGTGGCAGACAAAACTCAAATAGTTTTTGAGGTAACCATGTAAATCAAATAAAAATTGTGATATGCTTCATTACCAGGTAGACTAACATTAAAATGCCTGCTTACAGGCCCTTTCCTAACAATGCAGAGTTAAAAATGAAGATCACTTGAATCTCTTCACCATGACTGACTTCTTGTAACTGTATATCGGACTGATATCAATTGGGTGGAATGTTTGCCCACTCTTCTTTCCACCAATGCTTCATCTGTCAAGTTCTTGCATGCATCGCCAGTTTCATAACCCCCCACAAGCATTTTGATGGGAATGAGATCTGGGCTTTTACACTGCCATTCTATAACCCTACATTTAATCTTTTTAAGCCATTCTGTGTTTGTTTTGCTTGTCTGTGCCAGGCCCTGAACACCATTCTTCACAGTTGGTATGAGGTTCTTCTGTTTTTAAGACAGTGTTTTATTTCCACCAAACATGGTGTCTGTCATTGCAGCCAAACAACTTTGCCTTTGACTCAACTTACCAGAGCACATTGTTCCAGTTGTTATGGTCTTAACCCAGGTGTTGTCTGGTAAACGTCAGTCATTTCTTGATATTTGAAATGACTGATGTTTCTATTATAACAGAGGCTTCTTCCTTCCTGACCTCCCCTGTAGGCCCATGCACTTTGCCACTGATTGTTGCAGGAGAGGCCTGTAGATCAGTTTTCAAATCTGTGCCTGATGACCCAGATTAGTTTTTTATTCTACATGATAGTTAATTTTCTCCATTTGTAGATGATCCATCAGACTGTGGAATGATGTACTTCAACTTGCTTGGAAATGGCTTTGTTACCCTGCGCAGACTCACATTCGTCAACAATCTTTCTTCTGAGGGCCTCGGATAGGTCTTGTCATGATGTATCACCAAAAACCCATATGTTCAAGGCCAAACAGGACCATGTTTCTAATATTCATGGAAGGCTAGACCCACCCAAATTACTCTCTAATGATTTTCACCTGATTCTAATTTGATCCATTGTATGGTTTTATATATTTTACCTTTATCTAATTAGCCAGGTTATTAGGAACAAATATATATTTTTAAAAAGGCCTGTAGATACAGTACAATATGAATAGAAGAAACAATAAGATACATAATTAAAAAAACCAGTACCAACCAGTACAATGAAACCAGTCTAACCCACCGTCTCCAGTGCACATATACTGCTGTTTTCTCCCCCCAGCCCACTGCTCTTTCAGGGAAATATTTTTTCCCCCAGACTATAATACATAAATACCTGCTATCTGCTCTGGAAAAGCAGACATGCAACAGTAATTATTAGCTATCGCATGTTTAATCTTTTATAATAATACAAGTATTTGAACTGATGTCTCGTATCATTTATAAACAGTCTTATTTAAAACCACTTCCATTATTAATTGCATGTATTTAGTGTAATTCCTTTTAGTCACATAAGTATGTTGCCTTGGGTTGGCTAGAAAGCTGCTGCAGCTGCACCTCCTTGGGAATCTCTTGAGGACCTCCAGTTCTAAGCCTGTCCTCTCTACCATACCTCCATCAGGGACGGCTTTCTCTCCTCCTTCGGTATCTCCACCAACTTCATCACAGCCGTGTCTCTACCCACCTCTGAGTCTTCAACGCACTGGATACGCAGGGGCACTGCCCTCCTCCGCCAAGTCAATGAGTAGACTAACACAATACTAACTTTACAGCACAAAAATGAGATTACCCCTTTCTAATAAAGAAATGAAAACAGTGTTAGGGGTAGTGAAACTTGAAATATGTTTAATTTCAAACAATGATTCAGTAGCATAATATCTGTCTACTTTAGACATACTAGGCATACATGATACAGTTATTACCCAGAATAAATTACTGAAAGAACCAACTACTTTGAGTAATACCATTTTTTTCAGCAGAGTGCTTTTAGTCCAGTAATATTTAGCAGTTCTCTTTCTTTCTTTAGGGTTTTTGCCCCATGCTCTTCATTTCATACCTCACAACAAAAAACAAATTGCCCATTCAAATCTGATTGTCCTCAACTAAAGGACTCAAGAATATGTCCATGGGTTGATGTCTGATTTCAATGTATGAAATACTGTACACTTCTTTGGTGTTGCTAGGCATTACATACAGTGAACATGTACACATTGTTGGCACATTTTCTAACCAACAGTAATTTGGATTACTGTTGGATAACAGTAATTTTTACAGGCTACAAACAATTGCCTGGAAAAAAGCTTTGCAATAAAAAGAACATTTCCTCACCATCTAACAGGTTCTCTCTAAATACTACTCTTAGACATTAAATTGGGAGCAGAATATATCAGTGCTGGAATTTACATAACATGAGGTTATGGAAGTGTCTCCGTTCTTCACAAAGTTGTCTCACGTTCCACAACAGCTGTGTGGGAGGTGGGAAGAAAGCTCTGTCTCTCTTCAAGGAAGCTGTCTTCTGTGTAGATGGCCTGACCATTGCTCTCCTTGTATAGTGCAGGTGGATGTTCCTGGATGAGTGTCTACTCTTAATAAAACCAGACAGTATTCACAATGTTGGGGGGGCTTATTTCTGTGCATGAAAACAACAGAAATATGCTACTGCAAACAAATGGAGAAATTATTTTCTGCTAACTTCACACAGTCCTCTGCCTCACAGACCCTCTAATACACTGTAGTCCTTCATACACACACACACACACACACACACACACACACACACACACCCCCCTAACCTAGTGAGGACACAAAATCAAACATTCCAACTTCCCTAAACCAACCATGAACCAAACCTTAACCCTAACCTTAATCTCAATAAATTAACCTTTATACCTAAACTTAAGGGCTAAACCTAGCCCAAATGCCTAACCCGTAAAGTCTGAAATTAACATAGTGGGGATGTCCCTACATTGCCAATTTTAAATGTTTGACTTACCTTCTGGGGATTTTTAATTGTTTTTAATAGCACAATTTGCAGGTCCTGGCACAACAACGTCTGACAAAGGTTGCCTTAGAGAATGTTTTATGGCCCATTGTTTTGGTTTTCTTCTATGCAAATACATCCTTGGAATGAGTATTTCACCATTTTTGTGTCATGTTTTATTGACGAATAGAAAGTCGTTTACTGACCATTAAAATATATATATATTTTTTTACATACAAAGTTAAACCTCACAATTTTCCTAGATCTCCCTAAAAATAGTGTATGTCATTTTAATTCTGAAGATGTGATTAGAAAGAAGGTTGGATATGCACACTGTGTGTACAGAAGTGTCTGCTGTACACACAGTTCCTTGGCTGAAATCTTACTAACTGCAAAGATTAAATTCCACTCTGCCTATGTGATTAGAGCCCCCTCTTGTGTGCTAACAAAGCATCAGTGGCATGATGGCATAATTAATGGAACTAATGTGGTTCCACATTGTCACGCAAACATGTTTGTTCTCTATTACATATTTCTATATGAAAGTACTACCCTAACTAACTCCTGAGCCTTTCTAAAAAACAGTCCTGCTGGTGGCTTGACAAGCCCGATAATAAATTAATGCTAGTTTGATCTAGAGCAGAGGCCTATATGCAACTGAAAGAATACGGCAAAAATTGTCTTACACACCATAAGAATTCATCTAAGCAACACATTCATTTAATTGGGTACACAATTGTAATTATAGTCAGATCTAGTTGCGCCTTAATGATGGGGCAGTGATATTGATAAGCCTTGTAACTTACACATTTACACAGTTGGCAATTTCTTGCCAGCTGTCCTCCTGCTTTTGGCAGCAGCAACTGTGCTGATTTTTTATATTCATATTTCTCTAAAATTATCGTGTGCTCCTCTTGAATGAAATATGTGGCTCTGGTAGACTTGTCCATGTTTGCGATTGGTCATATGGTTCACACACTGCCCCTTTTATGTGAATGCGCTCGTCGCTAGATTGGGAAAACCTGGGTTGATTTAACAAATTGATAACCACCGTCGTGACACTGCTTATGCAGGATTGTTAGGCTTAGTGAAGCCAGCTAATGAAAAGAAATCATGGGCATGTTGAACTTGCTTCGTAGTATAGGAGTCAGGGTTGGGCAAACTAAGGGCCCCGGGTCAAATCCGGCCCAAGAGGCAATTCCATCCAGCCCGTGGTAGGTCATAAAGTAGTTTTGAGGGTGAAGTAAAACAGAACTCACCAGCCTATTCTTATACATCCGAATCTGAATTTCAATTATTTAGACTACTGTATAAATGTTTTAATTATTGCCCTTTTCTGGCCTGCAAATTATTTATGATTAAGAAATTGCAAAACAAATGCGCTCCTCCATTTAATTTCTGATGTGGCCCCCGAGCCAAAACGTTTGCCCTCCCCTGACCTAGAGCGTTATGTTGTTTTGCACTAATGAACACAACCCTGGACTGGAATATGATGACCCAGTGTGCTCCGTTGAATTACCCTGTGTTCCAGTGATGTGGTGCAGCACAGCTTCTGTCTGAGATGATCTGGTACAAAGAACAGCATGTTGGCCAGCAATGGATACAGAGTGCCTGGGGTCACCTCCTCCTCTTTCATTGGACCTTAATTGTAAAAGAAAAGAGACACACTCAAACCAATTAGAGCCAATTCCCCATACTTTGTGAAAACAACCAAACAGCAGGTGCGGGAGCGTTAAGGGTGTAATGTTTCAAAATTTGTCCTCTGTTTTTTTTTTTTTTTTTAAATGTACTGATGCTAAATGACTAAATGGAAATGTATCTGTACCTGTGAGAAAGCTAACGATTAACCCTGTGATCACCACAGTGAAAGAGTTGAGAGCACTGTACCACATGAAGGACAAGGAATAAAATCTCTGCAGCCCTGTTGGTCGGCTAAAGAACAGTTAAAAGAAAAACAGTTATTATTACATTATTAAAACCCCAAAATGTATTCACATATTTGCAACCAAGTATACTGTATATTGTCTGGGAGATCTGAGATTTTGAACCTTCAATAATTATATTTTTGAACGCTCAGTTCTGAAAAGATAACTGACATTTATATGAACTCCTGAGGAGAAAGTATTTTTGACACATTGGCCACCTAAATGTTTGAATTTCTTCAAGGGTGAGCTATATAAGAACTTGTGACAAATGCTGAAGAATAAACTACATTTTATTTATTCATTGACTAAGCGGAAAAGAAGAAAGCCAAAGTACCAATTTTGATTTCCATGGAATAATAGATGCCTTCTGCCTCAACTGAAGTTGTCAAAAAAGGTTGAGCAATTTGTAGAGGATATACTTCTAGGACTAACATTGTATCAGTTATATTTACGTTATACTGGCAATGTGGGTGTGAAAATGGGGAGTTCTGTGTCTCTTAATTGTAACCTTTTGTTTGCATGAAGACTAGCAGTCTTGAAATAATAGCTTCTCAATCGACTAGTCTGGTAAAATAAAACTGATTGTTCTCTCTTACCTCAATATTGCTGGGCCAGTAGGCCCAGCAGTACTGATAACTGCAGTCCCTATGGCTGCGGTGATGTTCACTGAGAGCTGTACAGTAGTACAGTTGAACTGGGAAACAGCGGCAGGACCTCCAGAGGTCTGGGTTATGATGCTCCCGATGCCCACCCAAAAGGCCATCACCAGGCCTGACCCCAAACCCACCAAGGCACCCTGGAGTAACATGGTAGTACATCATCAGATGGATTTACTACAGGCGCATTTACACCAGCCGTTGTCACAAAATGGTTTCGTAATATCCTCAAGTAGCAAGCACTAACACTTACTGTGCACGAGTACTTACTGTCGAGGTAGCCTGTGGAAAGAACAATCCAAGACAGAAGACGCCAAGAAGAGGACCACCAATCATTCCAAAGATTTTGAAAGCAGCCTTGAATTGAAATGAACACAAACATTGTCAATATTATGTCTAACACTGACATTTCATCTAAAAAGTTATTATAAATTATTATTATATTATTATAAATAATTATAAATGATAAACTGAGTTGTTTGGCTCCTAGATGCAGATTGTGTGAATGGTGAGAATGTAAAATCCCTACTTGAAGGTTTTAATGTCTTTGGGGCGACAGAGCTTAGTGGTTAGTATATAATTCAAACTCCAGAGCCAATATTGTAAAAAGTGTGTCATTATGGCCTTGAGCAAGGCACCTAATCCTAAATGCTCCTGTAAGTCGCTCTGGATAAGGGCTTCAGCTAAATTAATAATATTAAGTTAATAATAGCAAAACCCAGGAACTCTGTTGTTTCTAGGAACACCCCAGCCATATACCATACCCCCTTTGGCTTATTATTTAAATATCCAAGTTTGAGCTTACCTGCAAAACCGAATCGCTCATCAGGTGGGTTACATACGCCATGGCCAGACACAGCAATCCATATAAACATGCTAGTTAAGAAACAGATAAATTAAATGAATCTTTTGAACATGAGTGTTGCATTGTCTATGAGGACCCTGTTCTAAGACAACCCATAGACCCTAAGCACAAAACTGATCTCCATGAAGTGCCAAGGGGTTCAGCGTTGTTTCTGAATAGAGCCTAAAGGAGATCTGAACGTACCCAGTCCCTTGGAGAGTAGGGTGGCCCTGGTCTCTGTCATGGGTGGGCACTGTGGTTTGATCAGGTCCTCTATGGTCACTGTGGCCAGAGAGTTAAAGGCGGACGAGATGGTGCTGTGGAGACAAATAAGAAATGCAGTCATTACACCCTTACGATACTTTGCTACTTCAAATTCCAAAGGTCTAGTCTGGGTTACTGTATCGCCCTTTGTGACGACGATAAAAAGGCTGTTCTAAATATTGACTGGTTGACATACCTGAGAGTTGCACTAAATAAGCAGGCAATAAACAGCCCGGACAGACCAGGCAAACCCTGCAGCATGTCCATCACAAAGTATAACACCATCTGTAAAAAGAGAATACACTGGTTTGTGTATTAGTAGAAAGGAGCGTGGCACTAGCAACACAAACTCCCACCAGGGAGCACATACACGCCTGAAAAATATACACACATACTGTACAATGCCTTTTTGCATACAAGCACATTTTGGATGCCAAGTGGCTGGTTTGTGACCTCATACACAAACTGAAACACCGTAATTTAATGATGATGCACAAAAACAATAACAAACACTTATGCTGACTTCATTTTTGGAGAAGACGCCCAGCTTGTGGAAATGGTCCTCCCCACAGTACCGTGCAAACATAACCAAGCCCATGACGCAGCTCAGAGCTAATGCTAGCTGCAGAGACGGAAACACCATGTAGCAAGACCTGCGGAAACCACAGAGTCACCCGAAGGTGTTAACATAGCATAGGGTTTCCCTATGTTTACAATACGTAGCAAGTAGGATACAAGTGGTCTTACATGACTGCATTCCTCTCGGTCTTGGAGCTGAGGTATCTCTGTACCTGGGCCTGGTTGACACCGTACAGAGAGAGCATCATGAAGACCCCTCCCACCCCCAGGGTCCAGAATGTGTACCTCTCCGTAGGGTCAGGGTTCAGGCTGGGGAAACGACATGATGACAGGAGAAATACATAATCAGAATATTATGACTGTCACTTTGGAATTAAACGTTAAACTAGATGTCCAGTCATCTTTTCAATATATGACGATGGTGGCCAGTCTACTCACTCTATGCCAGAGATGCGGTTACCCTCCCAGACCTTCCTCCAGACCTCAGCCACCCCCCCAGTCTGATGAACCCCCACCACAATTACCACAAGCTGGCCAGCAAACATGACTAGGGTCTGGAAGACATCGGTCCAGATCACTGCCTTCAGGCCTCCCTGTAATGACCAAGCGCAATACTTTTACACTAGTCACAAAGCCTCTTGTCACACATACTTCAAGATAATAATGGTTGACATTATAAGAACGCTATAGAAAGAGAGACAATTTGGGATTACAATTCATAATATAAGTGGGATAAGTGTTATTTGTAAATCATTTGAATGTCTAATAATTCCAGTTTATTTTCAGCTTGATCGCTAATGGAAAAACTATGGCGCTGGTGACAGGAGGGATTAAGCATTTTTTATTATGCTATTTCTGAAAAACAAATTTAATGCGTTATTGGGTGACCAGGGTTCTAACGCTTGTGGATTAGCCCAGGGGCCCTACAGACTGCGGTGAAATTGCCCAGCAACATCCGGATTTAGAAGATTTGAATTTGGCTGCCTTGCCTCTAGCAACTCTATATGGCAGTTTGGGTGCCTGTGAGCTCTACCAAGGTAGAAGGTCAGAGTGCATTGCATCTAGCGCATAAGGATTCCAGTGTTGACTTTTTGGTTGAGTGAGCATCAGGATTAGAACCACTGGGGAGACAAATGGGGTCAAATAAAAAAAACTCATAAATGGAGGTTGTTCAGTACAGTTCATGACTACGAAAAACTTACCAAAGTTGTATAGACTGTACACACAAGTCCTGTGGCCATTACTGCACCCCACAAATCAAAGCCAGTAACTATTGGGAAGCAGTGAACAAAATGAAGCAACCTTTCGTCACACATTTTGCACAATTCTGGATGAGTAACTTGTGATTTTAGTCAAGAATTTATTTTGTTCTGTTGCACTGGTTTTCCAGACACCGGTTTTCCTACAGTCCTGGACTAAAAAAACGCCCTTTTAAGAGCAAGTGTATATTGAATGCTTTTCAGTCCTGGAAAACAAGCCCTATGTGTCAGACACTCTTGGCTAAAAAAACAAGTAAATAAAGTGTTATCACAATCAGTCTGTACATTCTAAAAGCATAACAGAATCAAGGTGACTGACCTGCGTTGAGTGCTAGTGCTGGAGTATAAACACAAACCCCCATGTAGACCACCTGCAAAAATACAGTAGCAGTCATATCAGAGAATTATCTGACCATCAATAATAATCTATAACTAAAAATAATACAAGTTAGATTTATTTTACTAGTTCAATCATTATTTCTGGAATTGGTGAACGTTACCGTCTGAAAGATGAAGGTAACTGTTCCACAGATTCGCACTGCTTTGTTGAAGCGCAGTTCCAGATACTTAAAAAAAACACCAGCATGTTAAGCATTTATTTCCATACCAGTACCCAAAACAACACTAAATACTTGACAGGATTTAACAACTACTGGCACATTTAGCCTATGTATTCTCATTCCTAACTTTTTTTCTCTGCAAGCTAAGCTTGCAGGAAGCATAGCCAATGTACAGACCTGGTAAGCGCTGGTTAGATGCAGCCTGTAGAAAACAGGAATGAAAACATGTGCTGGAATGAGTAGGCCCAGGATGTAAGCACAGCCTATGAACCAGTACTGAGTACCGTGGTTATAGACCTCTGCCGGCACACCCACTATAGCTACAGCTGACTGAAATGTAGCAATTAGTGAGAGAGAGAGGGGAAGGCAGCTCATGCTCCGGTCAGCCATTAGGAACTCCTGAGTGGTGCGCTGTTGACCCCCAGACAGGGCATAGTACAGTCCTATGCCCATGGATGCCAGCAGCAAGACAGCAAATATGACATAGTCAATAGTGGTGAAGTGCATTTGTGCCGAAGGATCCATCCTGGGCCAGGATTAGGCCACTATGGCTTAATAGGAAGAAGATGAAGGGGTAGGGAACTCCAAGTACAACAGCTCAGGAGTAAGGACGTCTTCACCACACTCATCCATCTGAAGATCCCAACATCACTGCAGACACTGCAATTAAATATGGGGGGAAATTGTGTTGATTCATTTGGGTTGACCTTTATTTGTTACCAACCCACCCTCAAGAAAACCAAACATGATTTGACTATGATAGACCTAGTTTATGTTATATATTGAATCTACACTGAACACACATTCAAGGTAAGAAATGTTCACGTGCCTCTCCTTCAGACCCAAACATCCTTCGGAAAAAGATGCAACAGGAAGAGCAGGAGAAGGTGCTTTCACAAACTTTCAGATGCCCATCTTTAACTACACACAGCATGACACCATACTGCCATTGCATTACAATTCTTGTATCTTCCTTTCTTGGTGCCTGTAGTAAATATGCACACATATTTAAAATGTGACTTTACAAACACCTGAATAACATAACCAATATACCCTACTGTTCAAAAGTTAGAAATGTCCTTGTTTTCAAACATAAAGTGTAGACATTGTTAATGTTGTAAATGTCTATAGTAGCTGGAAATTGTTTTTTAATGGAAAATCTACAACAGCATCCAGAGGCCCATTATCAGCAACCATCACTCCTGTGTTCCAATGCCACGCTGTGTTTGCTAATCCAAGTTTATAATTTTAAAAAGCTAACTGATCAAAAGGAAAACCCTTTTGCAATTATGTCAGCACAGCTGAAAACTGTTGTGCTGATTAATGAAGCATTAAAACTGGCCTTGTTTAGACAAGTTGAGTATCTGGAGCATCAGCAATTGCGGGTTCAATTACAGGTTCAAAATGGACAGATAAAAATAACTTTCTTCTAAAACTCGTCAGTCTGTTCTTGTTCTGAGAAATTAAGGCTATTCCATGAAAGAAACTGCTAATAAACTGAGGATCTCATACAACGCTGTGTATTACTCCTTTAACAGAACAGCGCAAACTGCCTCTAACCAGAATAGAAACAGGCCCCAGTGCACAACTGAGCAAGCGGACAAATACATTTGAGTGTCTGTTTGAGAAACAGACATTTCACAGGTCCTCAACTGGCAGCTTCATTAAATAGTTTCCACAAAACACCAGTCTCAGTGTCACTGTCAACAGCGAAGAGGCAACTCCGGGATGCTGGCCTTCTAGGCAGAGTTGCAAAGAAAAAGCCATATCTCAGACTGGCCAATAAATACAAAAGATTAAGATGGGGAAAAAAGAATGCAGACACTGGACAGGAAAATTGAAAAAAAGTGATATGAACAGACAAATCTAAGTTTGAGGTGTACGGATCACAAAGAAGAACATTCGTGAGACGCAGACCAAATGAAAAGATGCTGGAGAAGTACTTGACGCCATCTGTCGACCATGGTGGAGGCAATGTGATAGTCTGGGGGTGCTTTGGTTGTGGTAAAGTGGGTAATGATTTGTACAGGGTAAAAGGGACCTTGAAGAAGGCTATTACTCCATTTTGCAACACCATGCCATACCATGTGGATGGCGCTTGATTGGAGCCAATTTCCTCCTACAACAGGACAATGACCCAAAGCACAGTTTCAAACTATGCAAGAACTATTTATGGAAGAGGCAGTCAGCTGGTGTTCTGTCTATAATGGAGTGGCCGGCACAGTCACCGGATCTCAACCCCAATGAGCTGTTGTGGGAGCAGTTTGACCGTATGGTACGTCAGAAGTACCCATCAGGCCAATCCAACTAGTGGGAGATGCTTCAGAAAACATGGGGTGAAATCTCAACAGATTACCTCAACAAATTGACAACTAGGATGGCAAAGGTCGGCTGTATTTGCTACAAATGGAGGTTTCTTTGACAAAAGCAAAGTTTGAAGGACACAATTATTATTTCACTTAAAAATAACAATTTTAACCATGTCAATGATTATGTTTCCTATTCATTTCAAACTATTTTTTACTCAACACATTAATCACCTCAACAAATGTTCACATGTATAGAAAACAAATAATAGCTTATACTACATACTGTTAACATGATATTATGCATTTTATCTACCCGTCACACACGTACTTAAACAAATCTAGTCAAAACCTCGTGTCAGTAGTTTACGGCATTGTAATGGGCGAGTACATTTTTAACGATCCGGTGTCCGGAAGGCGTAACACGGGTTAGAGAAACTTTAGGACGAATGGAACGGTCTAGTATGTGCACGCGCAAACTCTGGCAACAGTGGCACCTGGTCAACCTTACCCTGCATACTAGTTTGTTTGGTTACATTTTTTAAAGCATAATTAGCTGCATAGTCCTGGGCTATACATAATCCTACAACAAAACAAACGAGCACAAGTGTCCCTGTTCTTGTATAGACTAAAACGAAATTGTATTTTGATAAAACTGATAATCCTTAAATTGGTTTCACCACAAAATAGCCATATTCCCACTGAGGGGACATACCTGGATACGATGTGGTGCATTCAGGCAGTTTCCAGTACTTTCATAAATCGGGGTTTTGTCAGTTATCCTCCATCTCTAAACATCAATCTGCGAGGTAGCTTCTTGCGATAAAAACGTGGTTTCCCGCATATATACACATCGGTAGCAGCACTATCGTAGCTATTTGAGTAGCATTCAATATAGTTTGGTTTTGGTTTGTTAACAAACGCCAAACGAAACAGGCCTATACAAGCATCTAAAGGTACACTATTACTTTTCGATTCTATTATTTAAATGCACATCTTTGATCATAAAATGCTCTCATTTTCAATTTAGGGCAATCTTTGAACAATACACTAAAATGATTAATCAGAGACACTGAGAAAGGAGGAGATATGAAACACCTCGAATGGCGTCACAAGGCTGTGACTATAATCGTCACGAAATCATCCAGGGCGGTCTATTAACTTGCACATTTTCGGTACATGTACGTCGTGTCATGGTAAAAAATAAATCTACGACACGATAATACTAAGAAAAAGTTATATATATACATATATATATCAGATTTCAGAAATTATTTATAATGTTGTGCTTTTTTGAGCAAGTGCAAAAATAATTCACATTTGAAGTGAGAATGCGACTGACATGGTTCATACTTTTTCACAGATTTGTCCATAACGCACTGCACCGCCAGTTAACAGCGCTCAAAGGCTGTATTGTCAGTTGTGGAGGTTAATTTTAATGACTGCGTGAAAAAATGTCTTAGTTGGGTTGAGTTATAGATATGGTTGTATTGCTGAATTAGAAATTGTGCGGGTTTTTTGAGGAGTCGTGCACATTTCGGAGTTGGTATACTGTCTTTCAAATCTGGCAACCCTGGTGAGAGGGTGCAGCGTCATTTTGCTTTATTTTTTATTTTGTTCCGGGTTGGAAATGTAGCCGCCAAATTCAAGTGACAAAGGGCGTTAATGACTAATGTTTTCAAAGAGTTAGCGAAATATTTCTAATGTACTTTATTACTTATGTTATTTTAGCACTTCTTAGGGGTCGTGTTATCCAACATTCTTTTTGTTTGGCTGTTAACTTTTTTAACGAGGTTAGGTAGTTTGAAATCTATCTAGCTAACTAACGTTATCATGCATGGCGGACGCTATGGAGGAGCCGAGAAAAGGTTAGGTGATCCAATTATAGTAACTATAATCTTATTGCCCTTTACATGCTTTATATCTATGGTTATAACTGAGCGTACACTAACAAGGGTTACAAGTGTCAATTGTTAGTTGTGATGACAACGAAGCATTCTGAAACATTTGAGTCAAGTCAAAAAACGGTCCATTGCTCAATTTCTTTTAACATAGTAGTGCACCGCACGGAAGTACTGTACTACTTAGTACTTGACACATGCTTGATCTTTATGAAGGCTTAATTTTTTACTTCAATAATATAGGATTCGAACTCATGAAAATTAACTGTAATAAAAAAAATGGAACCCAGGATGAGCTTTAAGTGAGCACTAAGCCGGTATGAATTCGAGATCTCATTTTAGCTTTTGGTGATGTAGCTGACTTTCCTTTGGATAATTGGAGGTTAAAAGGGGTACCAATAAATATGACTTCGGCATTTTCGTTTAGAGAAATTTTAATTTATAATTGCTTAAAAAATGTTTGCCATGGATCTAGAAACAATATCCTACAATGACAACGCCAAAGTGTCTTTAGAAATATGTGCAAATTCATTGAAAATAAAAATATTTCATAAGCGCATAAATATTTAGATATTCCATTCACTACTTAGTAGAAGTGTTTTTGGCATCCATCACAGCTTTAAGTCTTCTGGGGTATGCCTCTATTAGCTATCTTCAAACCTGGATTTGTACAGTACATTAGTTCAAAAGTTCATCTGTGGTCTAGACTAATCAGACCAGAGAATCTTTTTCCTCATGCTCTCAGAGTCCTTTTAGGTTCCCTTTGGCAGCATTTCATATGCCTTTTACTCAAGAGTGGCTTCTGTCCAGCCGCTCTAACATAAAAGCCTTTTGATGGATCTCTGCAGAAATGGTTGTCCTTCTGGCATGTTCACTCATCTTAGCAGAGACACTGAAGCTCTGTTAGAATGGCCATTGGATTCTTGGTCACCCTCCTGACCAAGGACCTTCTGGTCCAGTAACTTATTTTAGCCTGACAGCCAGCTCTAGCAACTTTCTTGATGATTCTAAACTTCTTCCATTTCATAATAATGGAGCCCATCTTGCTCCTGGGAACATTGAAGGCTTTAGCAATTTAAAAAAAAAAAAAAACTTTCTCCATGTTCCTAAAACTTTATTAGAATATTTGTCCCCAAAAAATTTATTATTTGGAATAGTATTTTAATATCAACTGTGTGTGAAAAATGATTTCAAACTGAGCCCTTTATGCCCAGCAGAGGGCAATGTTTAACTACTATAATACTTGAGGAATAACATTTTAGCAACAATTAGATTTATAATTTGTAAACCTAAGGGATTAAAATGGTGGCATTCTGTCTACACATAAAAGAAAAGTGCAGTCGAAACGTTAACAACAAGTATAATTACGTACGTGAAATTCAATAACTTTGGGGCTCAAAAATAAAGGGCTCATCACTGGCATTTTTTGGAGCACACGTGTAGCCATGTGCAAATAAATGCACTATGTTTTATGTCACTATACCTGGGTATGTATTTAATTAAATGAAGTGTAGGACATTATATATACAGGTGTATGTCTTTCTATCTAGAAACATCTCAAAGATTATCAAAGGACACAGGATACATTTTAACTCGGCCATAGATACATTCAAGGGTGTAGAAGCAGAAAAATTGCAAATAAGACTAACACTTTGCAAAAAAATATATAATGTGTCTTCCCCAATATCAAACTCACTCCTACACCCCTGGATAAATTCCCCAGAAACGCTCATACCTTTATAACTTCCTGCCTGGTTATAATTTATTGTCTTAACCTTTAATATCCACAGATGTGTTGGTACACTTGAACATGTTGGAAATGAAGGTAAACCACTTGGCAGTGAAGCAGCAGGAAGTTTGGCAGGGTAAAGTTGGTCGTGAGGAACAGCTGAATGCGACACTCCAGGCACTCATTATTAAAAGAGACAAGTTAAAAGCTGAACTAAAGGCAAATACAGTAAGTAAGCTAGTTACACAATCTCAAGTAAGATAGCTAGCTAGATTATTTCTGACATCAATTATACTGATTATTACTGACATTACCTGTCATTAAGTATATAATAAATTGTCTGAAATTGGTGTATAATTATGTACCCGATGGTGATCTGTGAAACTCAGTGAAGCTCTGTTGTTGTGTGGCTATAGGCTTCTGCTAAGAGCTAACAAGTAATTAATAATTATGTTTTGCTTTCCAGTCTCTCCAAAACTTAAGAATTCTCCTGGATAAAAGTAATGTTCCATGTGAGAGGGATGTTGAAGACATGGAAGATGGCTCAGAAAACGCACAACTTCTGCTCTTGATGGCCAGACATACACAACTGAAGGACTTGCTTCATGCTCACCACCTTATCGGTACCTAGAAACCAGAAAAGATAAACTTTATATACTGTGCAAGTATTTTCCCCCTCTACGATTTTCTGCATTCTTTCTTATTTTATACATTATTTCATTTTGTCACATCTTTTTTTGGGTTGTGGTGTTATGTAGAGGACGCCTGAGAGAAAAAATTACATCAAAGTGCTTATTTCATTGGTTTGGTGTGCTAGGTAAGCAAACATGCAATCTTCAGGTGTGAAAAAGTGGTTGCCTCCCTACTTAATTCACCCCAAAGGAAGGGAACGATGACTTTTTCACATGAGCATTTCATTCTGTATACCTTAATAAAAAAATATATGAAGTATTAAAATGTTGTGTTGTTTTGTCCACTCAGCTTCCCTATTATCTGTTATTAGCTTTTAGTTGAAGATCTGCTTACAATAATTGCCAAAAATGTGCTAAAATCACTTAAATCAGCCAGGGGGTAAATACTTTTTCACAGCTATGTGTATATGTTGTATTACAATTCAAATCTATCAACATCTCTTTTTTTGTTGTCTTTCACAGGAGGGTATGATGTGCTCCTGACTAAAGGTAAAGGAGTGTGTGTCTCGATTGCCACTGCCTATGAAGGCCTCTACCTTGAGACTTACAACCTGGAGATTAATCTGCAGTGTGAGATTAGAATCTCTCGCCACAACATCCCTCCGTTCATCCCCCTGGAAACAATGGTAAAGCAGGGAAACATGCAGACAGACATCAGGGCTTTTCTGGACACCCTCAGCCAGTATCTCAATGCCTATGTTGGCCGCAGGCAGCAGCTACACCTCGTCAAGGTATCACTCTAAAATTCAATATTCATCCATTTCCATATATTGTATGTCTAAAAATATGATTTTGTCAACATAAAATATGATGTAAAGAAAGATATATAAAAAAATGTAACATTTTGTATAAAGCTATTTGTTTTGAAATCATTTGAAGATCCTTCTAAAGACAGAATGTATAGACCATAACCACCTTATAGCTCACAACAAGCTGTATTTTCACTTTGCTCCCAGGAGATCCATAACTCTGTTCAGGTGATGGAGAGTAATGCTCTCTGTACTATACTGGTGCTGATGTTCCCTGTACCAGGAGAAAAGGCCAGAGCTGCACTGTGTACACTGGAGTATAACGACCACACACAATGCCTACCCACCCGGGTTCTCATTGAGTCCGAAGGTATAATTAATAAATAACACTAGGTACAATTTTATTACATTAAATAGATACTCCCGGAAGTTTCAAACAAGCATTAGCGCAAACGCAAACTACCATTAGTGCACTGACTTCCGGTTGTGGCACATACAGTATGCTTTATAAGCATTTACTGGCAAAACTACCTTGCTTCCTTGATACTGCACTTGTGGATGGTGTTCACAAGTTTATCGTATCCCTTTAAAATTAAGATATACAGCTCTGGAAAAAATTAAGGGACTACTGCAAATTGAACGCTTCTGTTCCTCACTCAAAACTTTCCTTTTCAACTTTTTTGGAAAGGAAAGAAAAAGGTGCAGTGGTCTCTTATTTTTTTTTCCAGAGCTGTATTTTAAAGGCTATTGAAACACGACAATATTTTCAAATATTAAGATATTACTTAAGCAATGTGCCAACCTATTACTTCTGTAGCATGAGTTGTACCTTGCTTTTAGTGTGTGCCTGTCTGTGTTTGCGTGTGTATATAGACACTGCCCTGGCCAGTTCTCCACAGTGGAAGAAGGACCAAGCCCTACTTCTGGAGACCCCAGTACACAGAGCCTTGGTGACTTTGAAGAAGAAAGGCAGTATTGCTTAGTTTGAACACACAGCATGTTGTTAATATACTCAACAGAACACTTGTCTAAGTCAATGTATTACTTTATTACTTTTTATACTAACATCATTATTATATATCACAATATTTTTCATTTTTCTTTAAGAAAAGTCCTAATTTTACCAGTTTGACAACCTTGTTGGCAATGTAATTACAATAATAAAGTATGCTGCTAAACTAAATTGGCATTATCTTAATATATTTGACAGCATCAGTTACTATCATTTACTATTCCAATGTACAACCCAATATAGAGGAAAACTGATGGTCTATATTTACAGACCTTCAGTAGTCAAGAATGACTTCACAAAGGTTTCTAGAAAACAAAAGTACACAATAGAAGACATGAAGATCAAGTTTCATTAGAACTTGTATAATCCCTTTTCACCTGACCTGTGAATACAATGCTTCTGTCATGGTTTTGTTTTGTTTTCCAGTTGCTGAGTGTCGTCAAGTGTTTTCAAAAAGTTGTGTATTTTCTGGGTTAGCATATCCCTCTGGTATTGTTTGAGTCTCTCTTTCTCTCCTTTAGCATGTAGCTGTTGTCTGGCCAGCTCCTTCTCAGAGATACTCTCGATAGTGGATATCTGCCTCAGTTGCATGAAGGAAAACATGCCTACTCTGCTCTCTGTCTCTCTCAGCTTAGATGAGTGCACTGCCCTTGCCTGGGTGTCTTGGTGCTTGGTGGAGTGTATGATTTTGGGCTGCGCTGACTGAGATCTCCTGCTTTGCATTGGTGTTCCTTTAGCATCAAGCTCATTTGTTTGAGGTTTCTTTGCAGTGAGATTAACTGGTGATGTCTGGCAACGTAGGACCATTGTTCCTCTGTTATTAGAGAGAGAGTTGCTGGAGTACAATCTTCTGTTCTCAGAGGCTGAGGCAGCACGAGCCATCCTTGCCTTTTTTGTTTCATTTATCTCTTTCATGGTGATGTTGATTGTGGCACGAGGTTCACAGACTTTGAGAAGTAGTAGCTTTTTGTGGTCCCTTATCAGTGAGTTTTTCTCCTGACACAGGGCTCTGAGGATGTATCTGTGCCTCATGTCTAGTAGCTTCAGTTTGTGCTGAAGAGTAACATCCTCCTGATGATTTAGAAACCTCACGTCCAGAACAGACTTTGGTCTCCTACAGATGACCACCTCTGTCATATCCAGATCATGTGGAATCATGGTGCTTAAAAATAAAAGGAAAATATTTATTTAGGCTTTTCATATCAACAATGCTGATGTAAAGATGTGAATTATCATATCTAACTATCTTCCTATTCATGATTCGCTTGAAAATAAATGTTTTATGGTATCATTTTAGTTTAGTTACCCTGTTGTCTTACCTGGTGATTGCAGCAGGACCTAAGCATTAGCTTATAGTTCCAGACAGTGTGGCTCTGTTAACTTTTGAGGTGTGGATGTAATCAATATAGGCGACTGGATAGGCTACTTCTGGTGGGAGTGTTGGCTGCTATGACATCTACTCAATTAACATTGCATTGAAAGGTATTGAATTTCTGGGTATTTGAGGAGTGGATTATAAAAAAATTATTGTATTTTCTTATGCTGACAGCCACACTTATTGTTAGTCTTTTTTTTTACAAGGTTTTATTCTTTAGTTTATGTTTAACTTGTAATGGTTTAAGAGGTGAATTGCTATAGTTGTTGGGAGGGGGAGTAAAAGGGATTACAACCCCTCATAAACCCTGTAAAATTTTTAAGCTCCGTTGGTAAGGTAAAACTAAGCTTCCAAGAATCTTATAAAGCTTTATATGCAGAACCGCTTGCTGGGAATTGTTTTTGTATTAACCTTGCAGGACATGCTTTTCCAATTCAATAAATAGCCTGTTGTGGCAGAATGAGATATGTTGACTGTAAGACAGTTTTGACAAAAATCTGCCCATATTGCCACATATACTTTGAAAAAACGTATATCACTACTTAACTACAAAATATCTGCTAAAGCTACATTTCCTAATAGTGGTTATAACCCAGGTAACTATGTAAATGGGCGCTTGGCTCAAGTTAACGAAATTAACTCCAGTTGACTTCAGAGCCTGCACTGTGAGCTGTGCATTAACCTACATGTTATTGAATCTTGAATAGATGCTTTAGATTTTTCAAAATGTATTATTTAATGTTATCAATCTTCCACACAGTAAAACATTCATCTGGTTAACTTACTCAACCCATAGATGTCCAATAGGCTGGGTGTTTTGTAAAAGCACTTTGTGACAACTGTTGTTGTAAAAAGGGCTTCACTAATAAATTAGATTGATTGACTGATTGATTGATTCAATATAACCCACCGCGGTTTCAATCTGACAGGCTTTCAGTATAGCTCCAAACTGTATTGCTTTGCTATTAGTAGCCTTAACATTTAATTAACACCACTGACGCAAAAGCGATATTGGAATCATGGCAGAAACGAACCTACCGAGTAAATATTTAAGGGACGTGGCATGATTTAATTATCAAATAGCCCTGCACACATAGGTAAATTGTCAAGCCTATAACCTAAATTGTAGTAGCCTACAGCATCATAATTGCAATGGCATAGCCAAAAGAATGGTGTTATAATCAATTCTTTAAGTGCTTTCATGGCAACACGTATTCTACAGCAAAACTCGCAGCAGATAAAAGCTAAATACAGCTCCGGAAAAAATTAAGAGACCACTGCACCTTTTTGTTTCCTTTCCAAAAAAGTCAAAAAGGAAGGTTTTGAGTGAGGAACAGATGTGTTAAAATTAAGAGACCACAGCAAATTGAACGCTTCTGCTCTTCACTCAAAACTTTTCTTTTCAACTTTTTTGGAAAGGAAAGAAAAATGTGCAGTGGTCTAAAATTTTTTCGGAGCTGTATAAGAACATAATACTAATTCTTTTGGAGAAAACATCTACACGATCGCTGTAGGCAATAACAATATTTTTTGTTCCAAACTACTAATTGTTATTCATTTTTTGACTACAGTCAAGATTTATGACGCGCGCATAGTGGCTTGGGCTTAGCAGCTCGTGAGAACTAAAATGTGATTGGATCATTGGATGCAAAAAAAATAAGGAACTTTAAGACTGACAGTGGTGGCAAATCATGACAACCTGTCACATTTGAATGGGCAATAGGTCGGACCAATAAAAAAACAGGACCAAGTGAAAATACGGGACAAAACATGTTTTTTTCTAAAAAAAATAATAAAAAAAACAGAAAACGGACTGAAATACGGGACTGTCCCGGGTACCTTGTAATCAACCAAGCCTAACGTCGCTTCACTTACTATAATAATTTAAATGAGAACCAGCCAATCTGGAACCAAAAACTCAGCGCTCCCTTCAGTTGGTTAAGAGAAGCCGGATATTTTCAGGGAACCCTGAATTTGTTGAGCCATTTCTCTGGAATAGCTCCTAAGTTTGTCCCGGTGTTACGAAGAATTCAGTGACCGTGCGAATTCAGTGTGCCTGTCGAAAGTGCGCATGCGCTGCTATCGAATATCTCTTTCTGCCAACGGGAGCGTGTGATATCTCGTGCACTTGTTGCTCCTCGCTCCCGACGTTGTCTTCCTTCTAAAAAGCGTCTGGTAATCTAAGCTTGTTGACGCTACAATATTAACCTTGTGATCTTTGCGATTCTGCATCCATAGTTTTTTTTTTTAAAACAGCAGCAGAAAGCAAATACAGGTGCTGGTCATATAATTAGAATATCATCAAAAAGTTGATTTATTTCAGTAATTCCATTCAAAAAGTGAAACTTGTATAATGTATACATTCATTCCACACAGACTGATATATTTCAAGTGTTTATTCCTTTTAATTTTGATGATTATAACAGACAACTAATGAAAACCCCAAATTCAGTATCTCAGAAAATTAGAATATTGCGAAAAGGTTCAATATTGAAGAGACCTGGTGCCACAGTCTAATCAGCTAATTAACTCAAAACACCTGCAAAGGCCTTTAAATGGTCTCTTAGTCTAGTTCTGTAGGCTACACAATCATGGGGAAGACTGCTGACTTGACAGCTGTCCAAAAGACGACCATTGACACCTTGCACAAGGAGGGCAAGACACAAAATGTCATTGCTAAAGAGGCTGGCTGTTCACAGAGCTCTGTGTCCAAGCACATTAATA
>JACXGI010001640.1:0-16548 GCA_016801175.1 Esox masquinongy
CACACACACACACACACACACACCCCGTCAGTCAGCCCAACTTAACAACCAACACAAGATAATAGAAGGATGACATAACGCAGCTAATGTCTGACCTTATGAGGTGTTCGAAAGCCTGTTTCTCTTTAGCCAGACTCGTCAGGTATCTCTGCTCCTCTGTGGAGCCGCCATAAATCAGGAAGTACACCCTGAGAAAAGAAGAGAAATAAAGAAGAAATGCTTCAGACTGACTCTGTTGCTTTTGTTGAAGTGTCTGCTTGTTATGTTTAGATAACAAAAGAACATCTGTTTATCCATACACAGGAAGTGACGTTCATTCAAAGCGTGACTTGTAATTAGCCAACGGGCTTACAGTACTGGCATGTGTATTCTGTTTGGGATGTCTATAAAGCTGAGGTATGATCGGACGTTCTTTGAGATTGAGTTTGTAAGACATTGTGTATGAAGACCGGGTCTGTAACCTCATGAACAAGACTATCAAATGCTGCAATAAATAATTGAATTACTCTCTCCCTTGACGACCAGGTACGCGACCATTATTTTAACCACTATACGAAATGGCTGATTTTTAACACTTTCAACTGGTCTGTTTGTGAACATTTTCTTGCCCCCTCTCACAGAATAGGAAAAGTCAATAAATGTAATTCACTAAACTGGTATAAAATGAATAGGGGGATAATGTTTGTTTTGCATTACCCCGCTCTATTCTGTGTGACATAGATAGGTGTTATAAAGGTTGTGTTGACTGACCTCAGTGGTTTTCCCGGTCTGGTGGCTTTGTAAACCTCCAGTTGACGAACAAAGCTGAGTTCAGCATCGTAAAGCACCACAAAGCAGGGCTCCACTTCGTGCAGTACCCGTGTCAGACTGTAGGGGTCAGCAAAACCCCGAAGAGGATGAATAACAGTCAATGGCTCCTTCAGAACACCGTAGTAGGCATCAGACGACAAGTCTAACTTCAGCTTCGCTTCGTCCTCCTCCTCCTTTTCTTCTCCCAACAGGCCTCCCTCCCCCCCACTGCTGCCCAGCTCTCCCCCTCGATCCTCCTCTCCATTACCCACCATCTGGGTCAGGGTCAGAGAGGGCCTCTTCTTACTCTTTGAGTTCTGTTTGGCTTTCTTGCCTTTGTTTCCTTTCTCAGGCTGTTGTTTCCTGGACCCGCCCTGGACCTGTTGTTTTTGTGCGTCTGGGTCGAATGAGGCATCTCTTTTGCCGATTGTGCGAGCATAGAGTCGGTTGAGTACGTAGTCTGAGCCGTGATGAATGTACTCATGAAGTTGAGCACAGGTCCTGTCATCACTGGCACAGATCAACACACGGCCTGGCAGAACAGTATAGAATCACTGAACCCAGGACTTAACAGTTCACCAATGCAATTTGTGTTCATACGCAAAAAAATCTGGCTTTGATGTCTATTAAATATTAATACTACAGCTTTAAGAATCAACTAATGGTACGCACTGGAAACCGCTACTGACTGACCTGGTTCCAGTTCAGAGCTCATGTTCTCCTTCTCTATCTCCTGCAGCACCTCTGTCAGGGCCTCCCACTTTGGGTTCTCCTCTAGCACCAGTGTCCTCTTCATCCCTGGGAAAGACACACAAAAGCTTCCGGTACATTTCTTCTGGTCTTCCTCTGAAAGAATATAAGTCATTGAGATAGTGCTTGAAATGATGTTGCGGAAGCGGTTCGTTACCAGCAGTGCTCTGTTGTTTCTCAGTGTCAGCTCCCACCTTCAGCTTCTTCTTGGACTGAGGAACATGGTACACACGGCTCCGGGCGTTAACAAACAATGAGGTGCTCGAGTCCAGGAACAACCACCCTTTTGAAATGGACTAGAGTTAAGAAACCTGTTTGGCCCAAATCAACACCCATGGCTGCCGATACAATGTTCGGGATGACAACACTCAGAGTGACATTAATATAATGTCTCTCCAAAGAAATGAAGCAATGCTGTTCCTATCACCTCACTCTCCAAGGACAGTTCCTACACCTTCTTACCAGAGTTGCTCCCAAAGTTTTTTTGGCTGGAGTGTAGTGAATCAAGGAGGTTCAGGAAAGTGACACAGTCATACTGGGTAAGGTAGAGCAGCAGGGTTCGCAAAATCTTCAGGTCCTGGACAAGGGACTTGGTCTTGGCTCCCAGCTGGTGCCACAGGGGGTCCAAGTAGTGACGGATGGTCTGGAGGTCAAAGAGGCACAACAAACAAGAATATGACTAGAAGTCTGGAGGTGGTCAAAAGAATACAGTGGGTGCCTTAATTTAATTAGAAACATATCATACTACTTTTAAATTTGCATTTAGCTAAGAAGGTTTTTTGGGAATGCGTTTATCTAGATAGAAGACTGTTTAAGGTCGCATCAATGCCAAAGGCTACACAAAGTGGTACACAGACAAGAACATTCTTTTTGCACTTTCAGAAAGTTGCTGGAAATACAAATCACTGACGCATTCATGTCTTATGTGCAGTTAATTTATTTTCAATACATTTAGTTGATTCCCTATAAGGTTCAATAAACAGGTTTGTATTTTGCTGCATTCAATTTTAATGTCTGTACTCCCTTTTGCGATTAGAATAATGTTTTCCACATGGTACATTTTATAGGGCACTACTATTAAACTGAATGACATTTCGGTTATTTTCTCCAGTGGGCATTGATGCTTATTTTCTATACGACCAGTCTCACCTTCTCAAAGGCATTCCCCAGGGTGTTCTCAAGGGAGAGGTCCTCTGCCTCCAGTGTGGGGTTGTAACGTTTCAGCTCCTTCAGACATGCGTTCATGATATCCAGGATAGAACTCTGGATGGCCCTCATGGCCGGGGTCAGAGACACGTGCAGCTCCACCACCTCTGGCTTATGTCTTCCCAACACAGAGTTCACCGACACCTGGAACCTAACAGGAGGAGGGGGAGGGTAAGTGAGGAGGGAGGGGAGCAAGAGAAAGAAATTCTCGGTCATTAATGCACCTAGTTGTCACACATTTAAAGATTTGTTAAAAATTGCTTCCCACCGGGGCCACAGGAAGAGTTTCTTGACAAAGAGGTTCCTCATGACTCTCTCCACCTGACAAAAGCCAGAGGAGAAGGATGTGGCCTTGTCAGTGAAGGCCTTGATAAAGCCAGTCTTATTCTTCTGTCTGAACAACCTCAAGATGAAGGCCTCCTGGCAAGAGTCAATGATCTTATGGGCCCGGTACACCAGCAAACCTGGTGAGGAATAGTAAGAGTTTAGCTCAAAGGGAATACAGTTGTGCTCGTAAGTTTGCATACCCTGGCAGAAATTGGGAAATTTTGGCATTGATTTTGAAAATATGACTGATCATGCCTTTTATTTAAGGATAGTGATCATATGAAGCCATTTATTATCACATAGTTGTTTGGATCCTCTTTAAAACATAATGAGAACAGAAATCACCCAAATGGCCCTGATCAAAAGTTTACATACCCTTGAATGTTTGGCCTTGTAACAGACACACAAGGTGACACACACAGGTGAAAATGGCAATTAAAGATGAATTTCCCACACCTCTGGCTTTTTAAATTGCAATTAGTGTCTGTGTATAAATAGTCAATGAGTTTGTTAGCTCTCACGTATATGCACTGAGCAGGGTAGAGTAAAGAACTTTTCAAAGGACCCACGTAACAAGGTAATGGAACTTTATAAAGATATAAAAAGATATCCAAAGCCCTGCAAATGCCAGTCAGCACTGTTCAATCACTTATTAAGAAGTGGAAAACTCTGGGATCTCTTGATACCAAGCCAAGGTCAGGTAGACCAAGAAAGATTTCAGCCAAAACTGCCAGAAGAATTGTTCGGGATACAAAGAAAAACCCACAGGTAACCTCAGGAAAAATACAGGCTGCTCTGGAAAAAGATGGTGTGGTTGTTTTAAGGAGCACAATAGGATGATACTTGAACAAAAATGAGCTGCATGGTCAAGTTGCCAGAAAGAAGCCTTTACTGCGCCAATGCCACAAAAAAGCCTGGTTACAATATGCCTGACAAAACCACGCCTCACAGCCTCTGGCACACTGTAATTTGGAGTGACGAGACCAAAATAGAGCTTTATGGTCACAACCATAAGCGCTATGTTTGGAGAGCGGTCAACAAGGCCTATAGTGAACAGAATACCATCCCCACTATGAAGCATGGTGGTGGCTCACTGATGTTTTGGGGGTATGTGAGCACTAAAGGCACGGGAAATCTGTGAAAATTGATGGCAAGATGAATGCAGCATGTTATCAGAAAATACTGGCAGACAATTTGCATTCTTCTGCACGAAAGCTGCGCATGGGACGCTCTTGGACTTTCCATCACGACAATGACCCTAAGCACAAGGCCAAGTTGACCCTCCAGTGTTTACCGCAGAAAAAGGTGAAGGTTCTGGAGTGGCCATCACAGTCTCCTGACCTTAATATCATCGAGCCACTCTGGGGAGATCTCAAACGTGCATTCATGCAAGACGACCAAAGACTTGGAGGCATTTTGCAAGATGACTGCATGACCTGGAGGCATTTTGCCAAGACAAATGGGTAGCTATACCACTTACAAGAATTTGGCGCCTCATAGACAACTATTACAAAAGACTGCATGCTGTCATTGATGCTAAAGGGGGCAATACACAGTATTAAGATCTAAGGGCATGCAGACTTTTGAACAGGGGTCAGTTATTTTTTTTTCTTTGTTGCGATGTTATGTTTTATGATTGTGCCGTTCTGTTATGACCTACAGTTGAATGTGAATCCCATAAGAAATAAGACGTGTTTTGCCTGCTCACTCATGTTTTCTTAACAAATGGTACATATATTACCAATTCTCCAAGGGTATGCAAACTTTTGAGCACAACTGTATACACAATCCCTGTATAATACCAGTTTAGGATGTTGTATCCTAAGCTACACAAATACTTGCACTTTTTTTAGTTTCCTGAACTAACCGGAGATGAGATGTGCCGGTATTCTGTCAGTGAGGAAGTCCACCACCAGGATTCGGCTGGTGACAAACAGGACCCCTCCCTGTGTGTACACTGTGTAGCGGTCTGTGTTCTGGACATCACTGGTTACTGTCTTTGGCAGGTGGCTCACTCCCTCAGCCCTCAGTTGCTCTGTAAAGTACTCCTAGACGAGAGGAAACCAGAACAAACATAGGAACATTGGCTTTTGGCTACTGTTACATATTTTCAATAAAAGACATTCATTCAAAATGCACCTACATAGTTTTATTAATGCAAGCTTAGAAAACCAAAACGCTGACTGAAGCCCCTTTGATTCAAGCTTGAAAGCAAAGTGGATGATAAACTGCTTATGATTGTTTTGTAATGTTGTCCACACATGAACAGATTTGGGTGGTTGTCCCATCTAGCTGTTTTCCAAAAAAACAAACTTTAATGTAAAATGTTGCTACGTGGAGTTAGTCTCTTCTTTTTTTTTACTCACAGTCCTTTTCAACAAATTCAATCTTCTGACTTAAATGTTTCATTTAATGCCAAAATTCAGGACCCTGTAGAAGCAGTATTAACTGAACTTATCAAAATAAAAAATCTTAATTTATGGTGTCCATTAAAACAGTTGTCCAGAGCAAGTCTATGAGACGAAGGACCAAGTGTCAATCTTGCTAGCAATCAACATTCTGGCCAAGAGGTCGCGGTCAACATAATCATTATTTTCAGGTCAGTAAAAAGAGGAACCGGACATCTGTAATTCCCTCACCTGTTCGGGGGTGGTTGTATTAAGCAGCAGCACCAGGCTCCCCTCCTCGGAGTATACCCGCATGAACTGTAGCAGGATGCGGTCAATCCCCATTCCCTCCGCCGTCACCAGCAGCCCGTCAGTGCCAAATAAACTCAGGAACATCTCTGTCTCAAACTCAAGTAGAGGACCCGCCATCACCCTTTGTAGATACCACAGTCGACAAGCGAATAATGTTAAGACAGTAACAGTGTCGATATAGCTTCAGTACCCGCGCGCTACTACAACTACTAGTTTGCTGGCTAATAATACTAACAACGACATGGTATTTCACAAAAAAAAGAGTCGATTAAAAAATTGTACTTCTATATAATTGCTTAGATGCTAATAGAAATACTTACGATGTCTTCGGGGTACTTCTGTATTGTCAAGTAAACCCCACCAATGTTTTGAAAGTCCATATCCGGTCACGTGACTATCACGTGTTAACAAGGTATAGGATTCATAGTGCCATCTGTTGACGACATAACGTGGTAAATACGATAACTTCATACATGTAGTGCACTGTAAGCAAGCAAGCTTATTTGTATAGCACATTTCAACAACAAGGCAATTCAAAGTGCTTTACACAAAAGCAACAAATATTAAAGACATTTAAATACAATTAAGGTTAGGTACCTTGTAAACCTAACCTATATCACCCTGTTTTTGTCAGCAAGGTAGTGTAAGGCAACCAGGTCGTTGACCTGCCGTCCAGAATTTTGAGTCGGCTACAAGCTACATGGCTACCAGAACTACATATTTGGCAAACACATCACAAAAACACATACTGCACCTCAGCCTCTTGCAAACCTGGCTCACTCTGTCAAATAGAAATGTTTTCCGGTGTGGCTTGTCTTTTAAAAGCTTTGATGCATTTTTTCAACCGAACAATCAGTTTTTCACCATGGAATACAGGTAAAGAGCTGTGAAGCACTTAAAATGAACATAAAAGGGGGAATTATTTTCTCCTTTAATAGGGATCTAAACGTGAAGTGGTGCTTGAGGGAGGCCCTCCCTGGGAGAACAGCCAACTAAAAACCTTACAATGAATTAGTGATGTTGAACATGGGGTTTCATGGACAGAGCATTCTTTTATTGTCCATTGTGCAATTAATAATTTTTTAATATTTAAAAAGATTAACGTCTGTGTCCCAGTCAAGCATAGCCCACAAATAGGGAAATGCTTAGAGTGTATGCTAAAGGACTCAAATGTAAATTATTCTGCAAGGTAAACATAGCTGCACACTAAAAGTATGTTACATTGGTGTTGTGGTCGGCCGGGCCTCCATCTCTATCATGACAAAACTGAACTTGAGTCAATGTAGAGTTAATTCATTTCTTAATTAATGGAAAAACAATACATTAATTTATTTTCAGTGGTTATCCTTGAATCTAAAATAAACATTGCTTTCTTACACCATTATCAGTGTGCATTTCAATCTATACAGTCGCAGGTAGTGTACTGTAAGCATTCTATATAGCATGTATAGAAAGCTTAGTAACAAAATTGGTGCACTGTTCCAGAATGGCCTTAAGAGAGCACTAGAGCACTGTCGCTGTTGCTTAGCCTCCATAGTTCTCTAAGCTCTGTTTTACAGTGTGCTGTAGCGCTCATCTGATATTCCCTGTTTCACAATTTTTTTTCTTTTCTGAGGATGTGTTCAAGTGTGTCTTGTCAAACATGATGGGAACGTGATGAGAGGAAAATGTGATTAGGATTGAAGAGATGGAAAGACTAGGGAAAATTAGGCAGCTGATCACATCTTAATTACATTTCCCTTCCTGCTACATGAAGTGGGATCAAATGATCCATAAATGTGTTACTTATGATGGTATTGATGGCCGGGTCCCACAGGCATACATTGAAGACCAGTGCCAAGTCTAAAAATCCATGCATCACATTTTCCACTTATCTACCATTTGTCAGCTCCTACTGTGCATTTTCCTTACATTACTGATTTTGTGCCAGTGTAAATGAGATGGGAACAGCATTAAAAGTAAGGCAGGCTTGAGGGGGAAATAAGAGAAGCTATTTAATGCAGACTGGAGAGAGACAGGGAGAAAGTCAACAGGAGAAATCAGCAGGAACAGAAGCACTTCTCCTAACCCTCCAAACCTCAGGAGGAAGGATACACCAAAGACTGTTAAACGGAAATACGGTAGCATTTTGGACATAACCGAAGTCTGTGGGACTGCTATTGTAATCCAGATGTGGCTAGTTATTTTTGGCATTAGACATTGCTTCATCCGCATACAAATATGACTAATGCACTTGTTGTCTTTAGGTTCCTAAATGTATAGTGTTTTTGCATAAATAGATCATCGGATGTTGTTGGTATGACTGCAACGGAGAGGGAGAGATGAGTGGGTCTTAAATGGCAGAACATTGTTAGATGAAGGAACCAAAATACAGTATACTAGGCTAATTATAGTAGATGTTTTATGTAGAGAGGAGGGAGAGAAAGCAATATAAAAAATAGGACAGAGGAAAGCAGCCCACTTTTTCAGGGCACAGGGACATACGAGTTTCTGGCACGGTGCCTGTACCTTTCTGGTCCAATCATGGTAGCCTACAAACTAAAAACTAGTTCCTCTAATTAATTCGTTGAGCTTATTGCTTTCTCTGTACACTAAAATATAAATGAGCAGACAAGCGTATTGGCAGAGAGTTTCTGTATTCTGCTCAAACAAGATGAGGCAGCCGGAGAGTAGCTGCTGAGAAGCAACGATACACTCCCAGCTAATTGCTTTGTTTACGTAACCAGGAGCTGATTACCAAAAAATGACGCCCTACTTTATAAGAGGCTACCATTTGCATATTTGCCTTTGACAAACTAAAATGAAACATTTAAAAAAGAAGCACACTCATGGTCAAGACAAATGCACAAAAACCAGAGACAAAAAAAAAGGGAAGAGTAAATTCCATTAAATCAAATGCATGGCTTTTATAAGATGCATGAACAAGCTTCTCTGGCTGTCACATCCAGTTTAGCAAATCAGTGTGACAGTGAATGGCAATAAAAGGAGAATGAAATATGGTGTTGGAGGCAAAGAATAGGGGAGAGAAAGTAAAATGGGTAGAAATAAGAAACGGTATATACAAATTGTGAGTGTTCAAATACTGCAGTGACGGAACTCATCAGAATGTACACTAGATGAATAACAAGTCTTGCCAGCCAAGAGACAGAGAGATGGACAGACTGACAGATAGGCAGATTGGCAGAGACACAAGCATGCACGCAGACATTAAGACAAAGCTGGCAAGACAGAGAGCTGGACAGAATCATACACAAACACACAGACAGACACAGCTGGAGAGTAAGATATGAGGAGACCGACAGGCAGAGATGGAGAGTAAGAGATGAGGAGACAGACAGAGCTGGAGCGTAAGAGATGAGGACACAGACAGACAGAGCTGGAGAGCCAGAGAGATGGTGAGAGAAACAAACAGACAAATACAGAGACAGGTCAGGGAGGTTTGGATGGTGTCATCAGTGTTGGGTGGCAGGGGAGCTACTTTGCCCACTACAGTTGGTGTCATTAAAATGGAGGAGTGTGTGTGTGGAGGGGTGAGGCAAAACACTCAGGGAGATTATCAGGGAAAATTTGCATACTTCCATAGTCACTCTGCTCTCACGACAAACCCACCAGCTCTGGGCAAATGTTGAATGTGATACTTAAAGGGATAGCTCGTCTAAAAATCATATTTATCCAAAAATTTACTTACCAGAAGTTATTCCGGAATGGACATAGAGTCAATCATCCATTCAGCTCTGTCCCCGGCTGTAATAAGCATTCTTAGCAGAGTCCAAATTCATGAATGGAAACGGTTCGTCCCACTAAAGCAAAGCTGCATTGCAAGCGGAAAACTACTCCCTAAACACTCCAAACTAAGACTAGTGGTGTTATATAACTCAAAGAACATGACAATGTTGTATTCCTGCATCAATCCGCGCATTCTTTCAGGAAGAGGAGGTGTACACATAACAATTAACAAAAGGTAGTATCCGCTTGCTAGGAAGCAAGTTACCTATTTTGTCGTTGATATACACCAATGGACAGTCAAAATTTACTTGCTTGAGAGACAAAGGAAAATACATACATATTCCTTTGGTCGGGAGGAAGAAGACATAAGTCTTCTTCCTCCCGACCAGTTCCTCCCGACCAGGAAGACTTTTTCCGGGGATAGAACCTTACTTGCTTGAACCAGAATACACAGAGGATGAATTGACTGAACTAGAGGCTAGAATGATGATGATGGTGAACCAGTTAATCCCCAGCCCTTGCTCAGAATGTCCAGAGGATGGTGGTGTAGTTGTGGATCGTGCAATCTAATGCCAACCGAAAGGGAATGTTTTTGTTGCAACGAATGGGAACTCTTGATTCCAGTGCTAGAGACCATGAATGACCCATGCCAGTCCCTGAAGCTGAACTCGTTTCAAGGTGTGTGGTTGATCATCCGGATTTCGCCCCCTCGTAACTCCTGGGGTGCTTAAGTCTTTTTTTCACATTCCAAAAATATACTGGAAAAGACGTTCTAGGCCAGAGGGGACCCAATGGCCAGCTCTCAAAATAGTAAGTAGCTACCTAACATTAGTTACCTAACATTATCTGATGAATGTATTTTGGCAAATTATGTTTCTAAGTTTCATAACGTGATTGTATTGTACATCCAAAATGCACCGTTTAGGCCTGTTGTACATCAGACTAAATATGACGCTTTTGCATCATCTATAGTATGATGAGCAACAAGCAAAAAGTGTATCTGAAATGAGCTAATCTGCTAAACCTCTTGAATGTAAACCTACCGTCTGGTCCATTGTTTTTGGTGCAAAAACGTTGACTTGGAGGCTTTAGCTCAAGCTAAACTTTTATATTCAATTGATATCAACAAAGATAATCAGAAAATGGTAGACAATACATGTATATGATTTCATTTATTTAACCACTTAAATAGCTTTTATAAGAGTCAATATACCTGTATATCTAACTAAATATTATGCCAATGGTAGAATGAAGTGTTATCTGTCTGGATTAAGATATGGCAACAAGTGAAACACCAAGTCTCCTCTCCCAGGTCCCTTGTATCCTTTCTTTGCAAAAGAAACACGATCCTGACATTTTCCACAAAGAAATAAAACTGAAGTCTGCCGACGATATTCACAATAATGGGCCAGCTAGAGAAACTCTCACCTCGCGTAGCTTCTGGGGGTTAAAGTTCACTTCCACACCGATGATGTCATCACCGAAGCTGTGTGAATGGTTCAAAACATAAACTGAAGAAATATAAATGATTCATAAATGATTCAAAACATAAACTGAAGAAAAAAAATTGCCAGCTTTTGTGTGTAGATTGTTACCAAGAACCATAGCTACTTACACTCCATTCTTGACTGGTGGTAGCTAGCTACTTGCAGAACCTATGGTGCAGACTAAAACAGAGATTGTGCCAATCATTTTAGCAGGCGTTCTTCCTTTCAAATAATTCACTATCACTTTTTCACACAGCCATAGGAACTAGTGTTATCTAGCAAGCAAGCTACTGTAACGTTTGTTGGATTAAACTTGAAAGTAAAAATAGCTAGCTAACAAAGTCTTAACTATTTTTTAGCTAGAAGAAAGCTTATATTTTATCACGTTCGTTCGTTCTATAGCTATGAAAATCTATTGACGTTTATACACATTGTGCTTACTGTGAAAACAAAACTTATAGCTACAGTAATCCACTTAGCCAGCCTACACACACTGCTCATCATGAAAGAATGAATGAGAATGTTGGATTCTGTCGCGACGGAGACGTGACAAGTTCCAAAGCGTATTTTTTTTCAAAATAAAGTGTTACGCAAAACAACATTATTGGGGGGGACACTTTAACCCGTTTTTTTAATATTAGGGGGGACATGACCCCCCGGCTCCTACACCCATGCTTCTGCCTCATCCTGTCCCATCTCTGTTTTTCTTCTCAACCTGACATCCTCTTTCTCGCCTCTGCTTCGTCACCTCTGCCCCCTCACACGTTGGCTTTAGTGACCATCCAAAATCACAAAGGGACAGAAAACATGGAAGCTCTTGCTAACATCTGCTCCATATTTTCTATAATGTATAAAACCCTACAACACAGTATTTTAAATCCCTGATAGCTGTCAAACTGCTGATACACAGTGAGTCAAAGGCTAAGGGATTTAAAACCCTAGTATTCCCGGGTAATTCCACTTAATCCAAACAATAACATTACAGTATGGAGGTAAATCTAATTAAAGTGGGGATGATAGAGCGAAGGCTGATATACTCAGTCTGGGAAAAGATAGTGTGATTAATTAGCATTGTTGAGGGGGTTGTTTGATGAAACTGTGAGGGGGATTTAATAGTGTGTGGCTGTACGTTTTTATTGAATGGTTAACCTTGACTGTGGACCTGCATTTAAGAAGCATGTTAGATTGAATATCTGTTTTTTTTTTTCAATCATGCTTCTATTTCTGCTGGTAAACTTCAATTAATAACATGGATGGATAAATTGTGGTTTACCATTCTAAGCATATGCAGTCATGTGAAAAAAATTATTGATAGAGGGGATTGTAAAGGAATCAAAGAGACATCGCTGGGAAGGAAGTGAGATTGCATGATTGGCTACATTACATCAGTGTTTTTTTTCACATATCCTCAGCATGATCCGCTGCCTTCCCTTTATCTCTTGGAGAATACATGTGGTTTATTTCTTTCATTTCACCCTTCCAATCTAATAGTATTATTTGGATTAATAACTTTCCCTCCGAGGCCTTGGGGAGACATCTTAGCGATGTGTCTGCTACCCTTCATTTCGGTGTGTTCCCCTCTGCATCTCAGCTAATGTTCCCCACAGTTTATTGCTTTCTGAAATAGCTCCATTAGACATGAAGGAAGCCTAGCCTACAGTAATGGCATGCAGATGGGCTAGAGACTCAGCAAGCTGTCCATGTGATGAGCGGGGATGACTGACAGTTGGAGAAAAACAAATCTACCTGTTCTTGTCCTGTATGTTTTTATTCCCCTAAAGAATATGTTTAAAATAGTTTAGAGTGACTATTCATAGCTGCAAAACCAACTGCTGTAGGGCTACTGGACAGTTTGTTGGGGTACTGTAGTTGAGATGGAAAGACACCTGTCTAATTCCCATAATAAATCAGACACCAAGAGTAATGCAGTCAAAAGGCTAAAAACGGATGAAAAGAACAAAGTTTGTCATTGAAACAAAATAAACAACAGGTGGTTGTTCAGCAAATAAAAGTTGTGAATATTCCCTGTTAAAAAGCCCCACTGACTTTGAAAGAGTGGGAGTCCAGTCAGTGGTGTGAAAGATGACAACCTGGTAAATGTCAGCCAGCCTACTGTTCCCAGGCTGACTAACTGAACAAACACTGAACATTCTTATACAGAACCTCGTTACTGAGACTTCCCATAAAAATTTGAAAACCTGAGAAAAAAATTGAAATTCATGCTAAATAAACAATATACATCTCCTGACAGATGTACATGTATTCCAAATGTATTTTGTAATGTACGTCAGGCATTTCAAAAGGCATAAACGATTTGGCCAACATCTCATACTTTACATGTACCCTGAAATGCATGAAATACATTTTAAGTATTTTTTTTCTCCGTGTGGGTTGTCACATTTGGGATGAGGTGGCAGGCCTTTATTTCAACCTCACCTGCGTCTTTGTTGTTGGCTTTTCCTGTTCCTCCACAACTAGACAGGCCTTTACACATACAGATATGGGAACCAACCGTTTGTCACTCTTCAGACAGGGATCAGAAAGTGACAGCGAAAAATAGTTTACGGCACAAGCTCCAACGCACTTTAACAAATGGAATGTCTTTTCTGACGTTCATGATTCCACACCCGAACCGGGTTGGAGTCAGGGGGGATGATCAGTAATGTCAGAGGCAGTGTTTACCTCACTGTGGTTTGTGTCATACTGTACATACTGCAGGGGTGTCGTGACACATGGAATTACAGCTTACACTGGGGGAGGCTAACAACCCACCCAGGCAGATGAAGCCCCTCCAAACTGGGAATTCATTATTGTCAGTCACAGAGTTTTAACGCTTGCAAGCAAACTGGCGGCAATCAACCCTGGAACTGCATTGTGGCAATCCAGTGGAAGTAGAAAGGGGGGCAATAATTTTGGGGATAAAAATACCATTAACAAAACTACCTGTAACATGACTGAATTTCTCACTCAAGTATCGTTAAATACAATAAACCCAAGCAATAAACAGATGAGGTCAGATACTGTACACTTGTGCCTTTCACTAATAATTCCCTATTTTCTGTTCATATATTTAAAATAACTTTTGGTGAGGCCTAGTGAAACCAAGGTGTTGTTGCTGACAGTTCTTCCTCCACAACACAAGTGACAACAACAACACAAGTCCTCCTTGACAACATACCAACATTTTGGGCTACCAATTGATTGATTTGCCCCATCAGTGACATTTCAAGCTAGCCTTGTAGTGAGCTTGATACATTCAGAACTCAGTTCAACTAGGGTGGTCAAGTGGTCTAAGCCACCACCTGCACCACCGATTATAATTGGGCCCTTTGTTTTTCAGCAAAAACTTCTCTATCTTTCCCCAATGTCACTATCCATAGAACATAAAATACCACCCTGCCAAAAAAACTTTGAACACCCACAATTGATTTTCTGGTCCTTCTGGGTTGTTGCCCAACTTTCAACAGAGACTCGGTGTTAGGACATAGAGTTTAACAATGCACTCCAACCCACCTTGATAATCTGTTTACTTCATGATGCACACTTCCACGGGTCTCTGTACCAGAGGCAGCAAAGCAACCACACAATATTATTGTACCTCCCACATAATTAATTATTGGCAGCATGTTCATTTTTTTGAACACAAAGGAAGCATGTTCCTAGCTGTGCGTATTCCCACATGGGGACATACACAGAGGAACCTTTCAGTAGAGTATATCTTTTCATTTCTCAAGAACAAATGCTTACATTTTTAAACAAATGTCCAAACAATATATTTACATACACATTTTTGCATATTACCCAGCATTTGTCTTTGGAGCTTATTTTTATTTTAGAATCATAGGACTCATTGTCACCTTACAATAATTGATTTTAAGTGTCAGCATTTTAAAAATATGAAAGACAACAAAATGTACAATTTGTAATTCTGTGAAATTTGAGAATTGGTTAGGGGTCTGAATACTTTTGCAAGGCACTGTATTTCCTTTCTATTTGGACAAGAACACAAGTACAAAATATTCACGAAGATGTTTTCCTAATAGTTAAGAGTTTTTTTATGATACAACAACATGCAATGGATCCACACTATATAGAAATATCACCAGAGCTAACAAATCTCAACCATGGTTCTTTCTGAGTATTTGGTTCTGAGGGAGCCTTAGGGTTGTAGCTGTTTTCTTAAAAGGCCTGAGGGCAGGGTGACAGGTGGCTGGTGGGGGTGAAGGAGAGGCTCTGTGGTCCTGTGGTGTTCGTTCCTTGGGCAGAGGGCCAGTGGGGTGTAAAGTGCCTCTCTGGTACTATGCCATGATTGGATACGCAGAGTCTAATCTACTAACCCAATGCCTGTGGACTTGAAAGAAACAAAGAGCTTTGGTTCCGGCGATCTCTGCGTCACACTCATTCTGGCTCTGGGGTTGGACAGACACATCATAGCTGTGGATAACTGTAGAACCAGGAGGGACAATGCTGTTTTCAGTAGAACACAAATTAGAGGATGAAAGTCTATAATTGGGTATTTTGAGGGTGAAACAATGCTAAACCTATTAGCATTCTCATAGAATATTGGCTATCAAACTTTGTCATTTACCAAAAATCAAGTTCCTGTTTTCCACAAATTACAGGTGCTGGTCATAAAATTAGAATATCATCAAAAAGTTGATTTATTTCAGTAATTCCATTCAAAAAGTGAAACTTGTATAATGTATACATTCATTCCACACAGACTGATATATTTCAAGTGTTTATTTCTTTTAATTTTGATGATTATAACTGACAACCAATGAAAACCCCAAACTCAGTATCTCAGAAAATTAGAATATTGTGAAAAGGTTCAATATTGAAGACACCTGGTGCCACACTCTAATCAGCTAATTAGCCCAAAACACCTGCAAAGGCCTTTAAATGGTCTCTCAGTCTAGTTCTGTAGGCAACACAATCATAGGGAAGACTGCTGACTTGACAGCTGTCCAAAAGACGACCATTGACACCTTGCACATGGAGGGCAAGACACAAAAGGTCATAGCTAAAGAGGCTGGCTGTTCACAGAGCTCTGCGTCCAAGCACATTAATAGAGAGACGAAGGGATGGAAAAGATGTGGTAGAAAAAAGTGTACAAGCAATAGGGATAACCGCACCCTGGAGAGGATTGTGAAACAAAACTCATTCAAAAATGTGTGGGAGATTCACAAAGAGTGGACTGCAGCTGGAGTCAGTGCTTCAAGAACCACCATGCACAGACGTATGCAAGACATGGGTTTCAGCTGTCGCATTCCTTGTGTCAAGCCACTCTTGAACAAGACACAGCGTCAGAAGCGTCTCGCCTGGGCTGAAGACAAAAAGGACTAGACTGCTGCTGACTTATGTTCTCTGATGAAAGTAAATTTTGCATTTCCTTTGGAAATCAAGGTCCCAGAGTCTGGAGGAAGAGAGGAGAGGCACAGAATCCACGTTGCTTGAAGTCCAGTGTAAAGTTTCCACAGTCAGTGATGGTTTTGGGTGCCATGTCATCTGCTGGTGTTGGTCCACTGTGTTTTCTGAGGTTCAAGGTCAACGCAGCTGTCTAT